>CM023629.1:1381938-1544438 GCA_013358685.1 Antennarius maculatus
GGAGAAAGCTTATGACAGGGTGCCCAGAGAGGAACTGTGGTATTGTATGAGGAAGTCTGGAGTGGCAGAGAAGTATGTTAGAGCGGTGCAGGACATGTATGGGGACTGTAAGACAATGGTGAGGTGTGCTGTAGGTGTGACAGAGGAGTTCAAGGTGGAGGTGGGACTGCATCAGGGATCAGCTCTGAGCCCCTTCTTGTTACTATGGTGATGGACAGGCTGACAGACGAAGTTAGACAGGAATCTCCATGGACTATGATGTTTGCAGATGACATTGTGATCTGCAGTGAGAGCAGGGAACAGGTGGAGGAGAAGCTAGAGAGGTGGAGGTTTGTCCTGGAAAGGAGAGGGATGAAGGTTAGCCGCAGTAAGACAGAGTACATGTGTGTGAATGAGAGGGACCCAAGTGGAAGAGTGAGGTTACAGGGAGAAGAGATCAAGAAGGTGGAGGATTTTAAGTACTTAGGGTCAACAGTCCAGAGCAATGGAGAGTGGGGAAAAGAGGTGAAGAAACGTGTCCAGGCAGGATGGAACGGGTGGAGGAAAGTGTCAGGTGTGATGTGTGATAGAAGAGTTTCAGCTAAAATGAAAGGAAAGGTGTACAAAACTGTGGTGAGACCAGCGATGTTGTTTGGTCTAGAGACAGTGTCACTGAGGAAAAGACAGGAGACAGAGCTGGAGGTAGCAGAGATGAAGATGCTGAGGTTCTCTCTGGGAGTGACCAGGAAGGATAGGATCAGGAATGAGTACATCAGAGGGACAGCACATGTTAGAGGTTTTGGAGATAAAGTCAGAGAGGCCAGACTGAGATGGTTTGGACATGTCCAGAGGAGAGATAGTGAATATATTGGTAGAAGGATGCTGAGTTTTGAACTTCCAGGCAGGAGGCCTAGAGGAAGACCAAAGAGGAGGTTTATGGATGTAGTGAAAGAGGACATGAAGGTAGTTGGTGTGAGAGAAGAGGATGCAAAGGACAGGGTTAGATGGAGGCAACTGATTGGCTGTGGAGACCCCTGAAGGGAAAAGACCAAAGGACGAGAAGACTGGAAGGAGGCGTTGCACATAAAAGCTTTTAAATCATTTTTAAACATTTTATTTTGGGTTTTTATTTTGCCTCAGTAGAGAATGGATTGCCTCCAAGTAAAGGAGATTATTAATTTGAATTTGTTAATTCTTTAACAATATTAAATTAATGATCTACTGACCAAATCTGATCAGAGCCTCTGTTTCATTTTGGTGAAACTTTTCTCTCCACTTGTGTGATTTCTTGATATCATCCACCTTCTCTTCCCTTTTGGATGGATGCTGGAGACCATGGAGGGACCTTCTCACTGATTTATTCATTGATGCTCCTTGTTTTATCCAGACTCTTGTGACTCCATTTCTTTCATTGCACAAAGAGCCTCTGGGTGTTTCCTGTAGGTCCAGGTTATACTTGAAACTTTTGGATAAGTGCCTTTGTGATGCTGGCTGCTGCTTCTTCTGGTGTTGTGTGATTTGTCTTCTCCTACATGTCCATCAAGCCTCTCACAGCTCTGGGTCTGTATTTGTTCTGGTATTTACTTGCAGCCCTGCTCGGGTCTCTGGAGAGCCATTAATTCTCTTGGCCTCTGCTTTCCTGATGTGTGTTTAGCCGAACAACCAGAGAGTCTTCATGTTGTTCTGTCTCCTGAGTCCCATCATCTCATTTGTTCTTTCTTTCTGTCCATCTATCTGAAAAGAAAAAAACAAATCCATCCACACCATGGGTGATCCTAATGAGGCTGCTGTTTGGACAGTTTGCTTGTTGGATTTATTATTCAGAAGCTTGTGGGTTCGTCTTACTAGACAATAGGAGGTGACAGAATTTTAAATGTTTTAATTGTGCTATAAAACTCATCCTAGTCGTCCAGCTGCTCGTCATTAATGGAGCCCTGAGGTGAGACCTGATGTCAGAGTCCTCCAGGATAATTCAGTCGCTTTCCCCTCCTGACTTCATTAATGCAATATTCTTGATATTTCTCTGTTTGACTTGATTAAATGCTCCTACCTGTTCCAGACAAACCTAATGTGATGCTGATGAAGGTCAGCAGCTGTCTCCCTGTCTCACCCCTGTCTCACCAAACAAGTTGCACTATGTCACACTGGGAAGGCTGTTGCCAATAACAATTAGCATGTAGCGGTGACGTGCGGTCAGGGGAGGAGGGTAAGGCACCTGCCATCATGAAAGAAAAAAATGGAAATGGAAAAAATAAATTAAAAGCTTATATTTATCCAGTGATGTGTATTATATAGTTATTTTCCGTTTGATGTCACCAATTTTACATTATTTTTACTCAAAATCGCTGAATTTTCACATTTACCATTGAAATACTGATTAGAGACCTGTGGTGAGGCAGCAGCCAGCCGAGCCTCACCATGGATTGATCAATGACTCGACTAGCTGTGCTGGTAGCTGAACAGCAAGACCGTAATGCTATCTCTCTTCTTCTTCTTGTCCTTTGGGCTTTTCCCTTCAGGGGTCTCCACAGCCAATCAGTGTCCTCCATCTAACCGTGTCTACTGCATCCTCTTCTCTCACACCAACTACCTTCATGTCCTCTTTCACTACATCCATAAACCTCCTCTTTGGTCTTCCTCTAGGCCTCCTGCTTGGCAGTTCAAAACTCAATGCTATCTCTCTATATGTTATTAAGTCAAGTCAAAGTCAGCTTTATTGTCAAGTGTACCATATAAGCACAACATACAGCACAGATGAAATTGCAGTCCTCTCTGACCCACAGTCAGCAGGCAGTACAACACAGGCAGTACAACACAGGCAGAACAACACAGGCAGTACAACACAGGCAGTACAACATAGGCAGAACAACACAGGCAGTACAACACAGGCAGTACAACACAGGCAGTACAACACAGGCAGTACAACACAGGCAGTATAACATAGGCAGTACAACATTGGCAGTACAACACAGGCAGTAGAATAGGCAGTACAACAGGCAGTACAACACAGGCAGTACAACAGGCAGTACAACAGGCAGTACAACAGGCAGTACAATAGGCAGTACAACAGGCAGCACAATGAGTGCAATGAGACCCACCACAGTCGTGTCGTCGTATGAAAATGTTCAAACACGTTTGCTCTATTAACTAAATTCCCATAATTTAGCTAATGTATATAATGTACAGTGTTTTTTTGTCAACAACTGTTTGTGTGTAACGTCTTTCTGGAGTTGAGCGGTCCTGAAACCGCTGGGAAAAGACGCAAAGTGAGGCACGCATTCATTTGTTTTCTGCTCGTCTTGCCTTATTATAAAAATGGAGGATCACATCTCAGCTCGAAATTTTTTCAATGCTTTTGTTGAGAAGGAGCGGCGCATGGACTTAATTTATAAGTAAACATAACATATAAAAAAACATGTAGGTAACAACATAACAGTTTTTTTTTAATCAAATGTGCTTATTTGTGTGTTACAGTTTGTGTGTGTAAATAATTCTGCTATAAGACTTTAAAAACAACCGACTCACTGTTGATAATTAAATGGTGAATAAGCTACACTGTAGGTTCACGTGTTTGTAAGTCTGATTATGATGAAGTCAGTGCCCCCCCCAGCCATGAACCTCACCACACGTCACTGGTATGTAGTGCACATTATGGGGCTGCAAAAGAGCAATGAAACAAGAATATATAAGAACTATCTATACCAACAGGTGGGGGTAGTCTGTAATTGTAATCAAAGAATGCAGGAATCAAGTAGGGAGGGCTCGATCCAAGTGGCTCAACTCATCCAAAGTGTTCTCTTTGTTTGGTTTATTTTACAGGAACATCTGCATTATGTCACAGAAATTTCTCAAAAAGAGATTTTTATTCTGGACCCTGAGCTGGTTTTTAAGACGGACTCGTCCCCATCGGCCATGCCTGACCTGGTCAACCACGACTCCAGTCTGGGGAACAGCAGGTAGGCTTTACCAGTACGATACACATCAAACCCAGTTCCACCTTCACCAAACAGGTTTTTTATTGCTTTTTTATCTGTCTGCTTGTTTATTACTTACCAGAAGAGACGCTTTATAGTGAAATATAAAGAGAATTCATGGTAGATGGGGATCAGATAGTGTGTCGGGATGATTCTGCAAGCTTGAAAGAGATAGTGTGTGTGTGTGTGTGTGTATATGTGTGTGTGTTCTTATATTCCCCTTCTAAGGCTGTTGCAAAAAAAAAGTCTTTTGAGCATCTGTGAATGAATTATTTGCATTAGAGTTAGCGTGTCTGTGGGAAACAGGAAAAAAGAAAATGATGAACCCCAAAATATGCGTTTCATGTTGGTAACATCTCCACAAAGCCAGAGGGTAAACTTCTAAGTGTTGAAAAAATGTAAATTTGTTGTTGGTTTTGAGTGAGTATATAAAACAAAATGCTTTATTTTCAAATTGTCAGATTTATAAATGATTCATCACATGGTGTTTGTAATTAATAATTCTTCAGAGAATTAGCAACTCTCATTTTAGCAGAAGGAATTTCCCTGACACACCAAAATGTAGTACCCTTAGTATTTTCTAAACTTGGGTTGAACTAATCTTAATGAAATTGATATTTAGAGCAAACATTTCCTTTTCTGTATAGAAATAAACTGGAATTGACCTTTTTTTTCTTGCAGATTTGGTAGATTCTGCAGAAATGCAGGCCTTTTAAAGCAAATAGCATCATTTAAGTGAATCATAAAAACATACAAACATATGGAAAACATGTGATCACAATTAAAATTTTTCTTTTTTCTTTCTATTTCTGAACACATTTAGTCATTCGAATCTGTTTTTTTTTTAGTAATAATTACTAATTATTACCCTATTCTTGCGAGTAGCGATGAGATATTTTAGCTTTTTATATATAGAACTGTATTTACTGTCATCTGAGGGTGATTATATGATCTCCATCATTAAAAGCTACTTAAACCTGTGCAGAAAGGTTGTATTGTGGTTAAATGTGTGCTTTGAGGATAAAACTATTTCTCTTGGCAGCTGAGCTGCTATGAATACAAAATGTGAACATATAAAGATGAACACAGAGAAGAGAGAAGGCATAAATAAAGTAACAGGTTCGCTGTAAGTATAGGTAGAGAAGCACAACCTGCTGATCCTAACAAGCCTTCCCTTTGGCTATACGTGTGTGTGTGTGTGTTTCATGCACGTGTGTGTGCACGTGTGTCGGTGGGCTGATTTGCAATGCTGAGTGCACTGAGTGGGAGGATGAGGAGGAGAGATTAGACCGAGAGGCAGGGGCAGAGGAAGGGAGGGACGGGGCTCAGGGAGAAGA
The DNA here is from genome assembly GCA_013358685.1 of Antennarius maculatus. Classification (NCBI taxonomy): domain Eukaryota; kingdom Metazoa; phylum Chordata; class Actinopteri; order Lophiiformes; family Antennariidae; genus Antennarius; species Antennarius maculatus. Next base: position 1,387,229 of record CM023629.1, read on the forward strand.
TCGTCAGAAAAACAGCAGATAGAGAGAAATGGAATGCATGTCAGAGCACTCAAGAGTCATACAGCCCTGTGCACACACACACACACACACACACACACACACACACACACACACACACACACACACACACACACACACTCTCAAACAGTGGCTTCCCCACGCAGGGCCAGAGGTGAACATTATTCCTCCCACCATAATTACTTTTCTCTCTTTAGCCTCTCCGTTCCTCCGTCTCTGCCATAAACACGCCGAGCGACGCCCACCATTCCACTGAATGATTCCTGAACCGGCACCAAATACACAAATGTAATAATGTAACAGGTAGTCCTCAAGATACAAACATTCCACTTACGAACATTCAGAGATACGAACAACTTTTCCGTTGCAGATGCAATGTGTTCAAACTGGGTTTTTGCGGATTCAAATTCATGCTAAAATGCTACAGTAGAAGTGCAGACACAATTTAGCGAGGAGTTTCAAAAAGAAGCCCCACCAGGAGTTAGCATCGATGGAATTGGAGGTGAGTTTGAGGGTGATGGAACCGTCCCAGAAGACCTCTGACATCCAGAAGCCCCACGAAGGAAATAAAGAGTCCTGCAAGTCCAAGAAAGTCTGTGCATGAAGGTTGTTTTCGCACTTTAACTGCATTTTCATATTCCAGCAGCGTTTTAGAATGAATTTCATTTCTTTGAAGCATAGTCTGCAAAAAACACACTCATATATAACCAGTGTTGTCCTGCCTAAAAGTGCCTCCCAGTTTCTAATTGTGACTGATGCAGGCGTCAGTTTCACACCCAGTCTCCATGTCATTTAGATGCCCGTGTGTGTGTGTGTGTGTGTATGTGTGTGTGTGTGTGTGTGTGAGCATTAAATGCGCTTCACAGCACACATGTGTTCGCTTGTTACGTGTGTGTGATGCATACATCAGCTCTGATCCACACGTGCATTTTTTATCCACCTGCCGTCCAATTTGGAGCCTCACACCCACACCCACACACACACACACACACACATCGATCTTTTTGCTGCACCTTCAGATACGTATTGAAAATTTGGCAGCGGAGAAACGCATGCGTGACGTTTGTATGTGTAGAAGAACACGGAACCTTCATTAACATTACATCCTGCTGGCATAGGAGGAGCTTTAAATAATTATAAGCTGCTGCGCCTCACGCATAAATGACACAGACATCAGAGACACAATTTTTGTTTCTGCTTGGGGGGGGGGGGAGGCTGGTGCAGCCCCCAGGAATTAATATTTGATTCATTATTGATGTATTATTTTACTCATCCACATCCCGTACTGCTCAATCGGAATGATCATCAGCGTGATCGGGTCCGATTGATCTGCCAGCCACCATCTGCCTGCATCAGGAGACCTATTTAACACAGAGGGATGAACAGGGTCCTCCTCCTCCTCCTCCTCCTCCTCCTCCTTCGTTAATATTGGCACATTTGCTTCATGCAGTCATTAGAAATAGTTCAGAGGACATAGTTGACGCATCAGACGTTTCTCCAGCTTCCTCAAAAGTTCATAGTTTGTTCTTCCTCCTCTTAGAAAGTGTAAAATATGTTCATTTTTTTAAAACCTCAGAGAAATTCAAGTGAGAATCGAGCGTTGATTCCAGAGGATGTTTCAACCCTTTTCAGCCGACATGCGTTTCTGAATGTAAACTTTAACGTTGGGTTTGTTCGTTAACTTTATTTTAACGTGTTTTCTGCTCTAGTTCGTCACCAATTCAGCGCCTGAACAGCGACGGCTCTGCAGCCGAAGCTCCGACACTCAATCCATCACCTGTGGCCAGCAAACTGACTCGGTTAGTATGTGATTAGTGAGCTTTAAGTTTTGTTTTCGTCTGGGGAAAAAGAATAAAATGTAGAATAAATACAACAACAATAACATAAGAAAGATTATTAAAGAAGGAAACAACGATTATATTGTGTTTCTGTCATCCTGAGAAAGAAATCTGGTGTTTTTCTACCGTTATATCTACCGCAAAACTGACAAAACACAGATTTGGTCTCTGTTGTACTTTTGACTCAACTTTCCTCCTACACCTATACATTATGCTGTTAACAGGACAGAGCAATTAGTTTAATTCAGGTTTATTCATTAAGTATACAATTTTAACAGCGTTTTTGCAGTAAAATATTTGTGCTGTAATTAATCTTCAAGAAAATGTTTTTTGAACACTTGTGTTCCAGGCTGCTCCGGTGAAGATAATAAAATACAAAGTAATTAACCGACTCAAACATCCAGAGACTGTACAGGATAAATCTGAAAAACAAACCTTCATCTCTAAATTTGATTTGTAGATATATTCTTTTGAGTCCGTAAAAACAATCTAATTGAAAAACGTTTGCTTTTATACTGAACTGAGCTTGACAATCGCTTAAAATAAAGAAACATGAATACAGATAAGAGAAGACAAATCAATTGCAAATGTAAAATATTCAATGAGAACAATTAGATTCGGCCATTCAAAAAAAAAAAAAAAACCAAGATAAAGTGAAAAATGCCTGAATATAATGCTTATATTGCACAAAGATATCATGCATAAAAAAGGCTTTGTGAATAAATTTCTTTCCGTTTATAAAAGAAGAATAAATAAAGCCTCTTTCAATCACATCTATTGTCTCTCCTTCCCATCAATGGTTCCCTCACTAGATTCCATTTGTGGAAATCCAATTTCTTCCCCACTTTGAAGAATTATGAATGCATCTGTCATTTCAGCATATTCTGTTTTCACTGTCAGTTCATCTTATCTACAGTTTGCCACTAGTGTACTGCTGTGACTGTGGACTCAATGAACAATTGTTTCAGTCAGTGTGAAGCAGCTTGAATGCCCAGAAAAGCACAATATAAATTGAATCTATAATAATAATAATAACAATAATAATAATAATAATAATAATATTTTTTTAATAATGATGATGATAATAATAATAATTATTATTATTTTATTATTAATAATAATATGATTATTATTAATAATAATAACAATAATATCTATTAATAATAATAATAATAATAATAAATATTATTATTATTATTAAATATAATAATAATAATAATAATAATAATAATAATAATAATAATAATGGAATTAATCATTATTATTATTGTAATTATTATTAAATCCGTCATCTTTGCGTGTTGTGGCATAGCGGAAGCACCCATTTAGTCTACATAAACAGCTTGGTGGTAGGACCCCATAGCTTGGCTGTGTTGTGCCTGTTCAAAATCCTTTCTCCAAGTTATAAACAGCCAGTTTAAAGCTTTGCAGTCGGGATAGAAGTCATCGTGGCCTGCGTTTGACCGCTATTTTAAATATTTGATGCTGTTGTAGACTCTGCAGCAACATTAATCATGTTGATAAATCCCAGTTTCTACAACAGATGCACACACAAACACACACACGCACACATATACATGTATGTGTATGTATAATTTGCTTGTTTGTGTTTTGCAGAACTGGTTGCATCCATCGTCCCAACACTCCCACTGAGTTCAAGTCCAGACTGAGGCCAGTATTTGTACCGTTGTGTAGAATATCAAATTGTCCTCACATCCATCAGACTACACCCACATGCATAACAGTCGTGTGCCCACTATTTCATTAATTACACCAAAGGATTTTATCTAATCTTAATATATTGGGTTTACTTAAAATTACTTAAACGCGTCTCGATTTAATATTTTGTTGCACAAAAATTTGAGGCAATCACTGTAATAAATCACTTTCAGCAGGTAACATTTGTTCATGTTACTGTATTTACATAATTTCATTCTACTGGTCTCAGCCAAATAGAACCAGCAGGAGCTACTTTTGCGATAGAAGAAACGCCACAATTTGAAAAAGAAAAGCTTCAACCAATGAGAGCCTTCAGTCTGCTGAAACTTAAATGCATTTCAATTCATACAAAACATTTTGTATTTGTTCATTTCACATGTTAATCTGACAGTTTTGCGGTGCTGCAGCTGCAGAAAACAAAGGTTTTGATTAAAAATCAAATGCATGTTTTTAATATGAGCCTGTTTTACAGGCATTGAGGTAAAGAAATACTCATTATTATTGATATTAATGTTAGTTGGGGTTTGTACATTGGATTTATTAAACATGTGAATATAAATCCGCCTCATCTTTTGACACTTTCATCCATTTCTGATGTGTCCTTGAATGAAATATTCAGTCTTTCCTTGAATGTTCATTTGTAATCGTGCAGAACTGCGAGTCGCTGCAGAGGCTGATTGAACAGAAACAGTAAGCGCTGTTTCTTCTGTGTTTGTCTCCATTTACAGGCAGGAAAAGAGCCAAGTGATGAGTGAATTGGAGCGGGAGAGAGAAAAAGGTAACACACACACTCACACACACACACACACACACACACACACACACACACACACATACACTCGTGTGTCCTATAGATAGCTGGACTTTGTTGCTACGCTTTGAGATTTGACTCATTTTGCATGAATGTGATATAACACACAGTAGGCGACAGGTGTGTGTGTGTGTGTGTGTGTGTGTGTGTGTGTGTGTGTGTGTGTGTGTGTGTGTGTGTGTGTGTGTGTGTGTGTGTGTGTGTGTGTGTGTGTGTGTGTGTGTGTGTGTGTGTGTGTGTATAAGACGTCTTCAGTGCCTCCAGACAGACTATTTTGTTTTTCTTCACACACATTTTCTACTTCTGTCTCCTTGTGTTCACTTTGCATGCTGAGAGTTAAGTTATTTAGAGGCCTGCTTTCATTTCTGTCGGCTTTGCATGATTTTATTCTCTGCAGGTTTCTACTTGATTCCAGTTTTGTTTGTTATTGTGCATTTTTGGTCAAACATAATCCACTTCTGTCTGTGAATATAACCACCTTGGAAATCAGTGCCCATATGCAGCGACGTGGACGACACTGCAAAGCTGTTGGAGTCCAGAAAAGACATTGGTGCAGTTGTGCGTGTATATATATAACTCTATCTATTAAATGTAAAGTAGGGCAGCAGCAATTGATTAAACTAATTTTTGGCAATATATACAAAAGAGAAAAAAAGATGGGTCTCTCAAAGGATAAAACAAATTGTTCCTTGTAGATGTATAAAAGGACGTCATCAGCATACAGGCGGTAGTCTTGATATCCGAATGTTGGTGGGAAATATTAGTGGGCCCGCCAAAAGATTCATTAATAACTGTACAGTGGTACTTCTACGTAGGAAATTAATTGGTTCTGGAAGATATTTTGTAAGTAGAAAATTTCGTAAGTAGAGACATGTTTTCCATGTAAATGTCCTAATCCGTTCCAAGACCCCCAAAATTCAGACATAAATGTTTTATAAAGCATAAAAATACATCAAAACATGTAACAAATACATGTTACAATTAGATTATTACACAATAAATGAGAGTTGTGCATAACGTAAAAAACAAAGAATAGAGTAAAGAATAAAAATGCTGGTCATTAACCTTTTAACTGCTGTCCTCATTGTTTTTTACCCTCTTTGGTTCATGCGCTCCTGCCTCACCATGAACAACAGAGTGAATTCCAGTCCTCCTTCTGAACTTCTCCAACCACCCACGCCATGCCTTAAACTCCTTAAACTTCCTTTAGTTTTAATAACGTGGTGATTGTAGATGCATTACGACCATATTCTTTGGAGAGATCAACCAAACGCATCCCTTTTTGATGCTTTTCTATCATCTCTTGTTTTGTTTGTACGGACAAAAAAACTCTTTTCTTCGTCTTTTCTTTTCCTCTTTTCTCCGTCACTTTCTTGGGGTCCATAGTGAATACTCTAAAAGTTAATATATTTACGTAAAACTATCAGAACACCTCATGGGTTCGAGGGCCGAATGACGAGGACGCTGCATAGACACCTATCTAGCTCCACACAGAGGTCCCTCTTAGCCAATGGGATGCCAGGATGCTAGGTAATAGCCAATGGCAGAGCAGCTATGAGAATGTTGCGTTCAGGAACCTGTGGGAGCTGCGAGTATCAGCCCATACTGTATTTTTACCTTTCGTAACTAAATTTCTTTCGTAACTAGAGGCAACATTTTCCTGTTGAGACGTTTCGTAAGTAGAAAAGTTTGTAAGTAGAGACGTTTGTAAGTAGAGGAACCACTGTACTGGAGCTGATGCAGAGGAGTGGATGAGACAGGAAGTGGATTATGTTTAAAGATTGTTATTCAAATGTTCACTTTAATTGGACCCCCAGTAGATCAGAACTCTTGTTTTTCTTCTCCCTATAATAAACTGACTCCTGTTCCCTGTTAGTCAGACTGTATGAACATCACACCAGCATTGCAGCACTGTTTCAACACCCCCCCCCCCAATATGTCACCAATGTGAAAAATAACATCAAATAAACAGCGGCTTTATTCCAGCGCTCTCTGGTTCCTGATACCCCCCCCCACCCCCCCATGCAGAGAGGGACAAACAGAATCTGCATCAAAGCCAGATTCCATTTGGAGCAGATGAGGCTGGTGGAGACACACATATGCCTCTCAGCATAAATTCACACACCCGTTCTCAGCTCCCCCCTCACAGGAGGAGGAATCCGAAGCTACGCTTTTAATTTTTAGTGTCACAAATGTGTGAGTTTTTTTTTTTTTGCTTGAACAAACCTCTCCATTATAACCAGTATAACCAGTATAACACCCCCCCGTCCCGTCGGTACCGATCACAAGACGTCAGTTTTGACCAGGGCACAGACATTTTTTGATGGATGTTTTCCCCTAATTTGCATTTGTTTTTGAAAATAAATTAGTTTATTCATTGAAATCTATAACACACACACACACGCACGCGCACACACACACACACACACACACACACTCATCAGCAGTCAGACTCGTCTGTTCCCATCACACAGACAGTCAGACAGGTTGACGGCAGCAAACCGAAGAGTCAGTGGAGCAAGCGACTGTGTGTGTGTCTGTGTCTGTGTCTGTGTGTGTGTGTGTGTGTGTGTGTGTGTGTGTGTGTGTGTGTGTGTGTGTGTGTGTGTGTGTGTGTGTGTGTGTGTGTGTGTCCTCGACTCTCCTCTGGCTGTCATTTTCTCTGGTTTGCTTAATTCCTACTGTGGGCGGACTTCACTGGATGCTTGTATTCCGTGTGTGTGTGTGTGTGTGTGTGTGTGTGTGTGTGTGTGCGTGTGTGTGTGTGTGTGTGTGTGTGCTGGTTTGTGGGTTCTCTGTTGTCTCGGAGCTACAAAAGCTCTTAGTGCTTCCTGTTCTGGAAGTCGTTTCTCTTTCTGTGTTCTGTTCCTCTGTCTTGCAACCTCTCCCCCTCACATGCACACGCACACACACACGCACATGCGCACACACACGCACACACACACACACACACACACACACACACACACACACACACACACTAGGCTTAACATAACTGGATTAAGAGTCAACCGTATCAACAGAGACTGAGAATTGAGGTCAGCCAAATAATCATTGATCTCATATTTCAGCTGTTCACAGAAAACATGTTGTATGTGGGCCCCGATTGATTAATTGATCGACTAATTGATCAATTGATAGTCATTTGTAAGCCATAAAGTGCTTTTTTTAACCAGGATTTTAAGGTAAAAACCTATTTTTATTATGTTTTATTAGAAATTGTCAGCAGAACCTCACTCAGACATTTTATTTTCATGAACTAGTTTCTCTCTTTCTCTGCCAGTGTTTATTTAACACTTCCAACACCACATTATTTTATTCTGTAGTATTTCTGATGTCTTCTATCCTTTCAAACAAAGTTATTATTGTTGATTTGTTTGTTTTTGCCTTAATTATTGATTTGTCCAGTCTGATTTTCCAGTATTTTGGAGACTTATGAGAGCAGAGAAACTGCAGTTTTTAATTTGTTTGATCATTTACAGTTCAGAATGATAAATCTGTAAATTTATATCATCGTAATTTACAATGACGACTTATTATCTGCATCTAATTACTTCTATATGTTCTATATGTTCCCCATTTTCTTTTTTCTGCTTTTTTCTGCTTTTATTATAGCAGGAAAAGGAGAATAATTTTAACTTTCACTATAGTTTCATCCAAAGTAAAAAGTAGTGACCCGAAAGTGTGTTTTTCTAGTATTGGTGTTTAAGTGTTCTAACTAATTGCCCCCCCCCCCCCCCCCAGTTGTGCTAGAGATGTTGATCGAGTGTGTCAAGCAAAAGGAAATGAAGAAGGTGAGTAAATTTATAGTTTACTAGTGCATCAGCATTTCACCATCATGAGTATTGATTTTAACTTAAACATTTACAACACTTTGTTTTTCTCACACAAAACATAGAAATACTGTCATGGTTCATAAAATCAATCAATTTTAATTCCAGTTCATGTCAAATTAAACGTCAAGAATAATATTGACTCTAAAAATAACTTTAAAAGCCAATATTAGCCTCATGTTGCTGCCTAAGTAATGGTTCTTTTTCTGCAGTGAATGAATTGATTGAGTCGAGTTTCCCTGAATTGCGTCTTATTTTTGTCTCATTTCACTCGTCTTCGTCCAAAAGCTGCAGGAGTTTCACCTGAAGGGAGCCGACCTGACGGCGGTCGACGCGTCCGGCTGCACTTTACTGCATCACGCCGTCAACGCAGGAAGCAAAGAGATGGTCCGCTACATCCTGGACAACGGTAGCGTCAGCAGCAGGAGTCAATGTTTGATTTATATCAGATGATAACACCGGATTATATTTGAATGACATCCTGAAGCTGACGTGAAAATGGAAATCTAAACTTGCTCTCTTCTGTCTTCTTGTTTTCTAGTTCCGAGTGAGCTGCTTGATGTCACAGAAAAACTGCAGTGAGTGAAATTAGTTTTGATTGTTCAGATTATTCATTATTCATTATTATTATTATATTGATCATCAATAATGAAGATGAGCAGGAGTATTTCTTTTTAAAAAAATATTTGACCAATAACTTTTACATTTTTATAACTTTTTATATTTTTATATTTTTTATAAAAATATATTTCTTATAAAAATATATTTTATATTTATATTATATTTTATATTTATTTTTATATAATATATTTTTTGTATTTTTTAATTACTTTTTTATATTTTTATAACTTTTATTTTTATAACTTTTACGTTTTTATAACACCTTTATAACTATTTTTATAACTTTTCTATTGACATTATTGTACATTAGAAGTCTTTCCTGTGATTACACAGACGTTGTGTTCCCACTGTCATGCTCTCTGTGTATCTGTTAGAGGTAATAACACGATAATAACACAAGCAGTGCGGCGCCTCATTATTACGTCTGTGGTCTCGTCTCGTCTCCTGTTCTCACGCAGCGGCGAGACGGTTCTCCATCGAGCCGCGTCTCTGTGTCAGCGGACCATCTGTCATTATCTGGTGGAGGCAGGAGCCTCGCTGATGAAAACAGACCTGCAGGTCAGCTCTGTGCACGCACACACACACACACACACATTCACACTCACTCTTAAAACACATGGAGTCAAACCTGGGACCTTATATCCACTGGGCCATAAGAGATTCTGGACTCTCACCAGTTTGAATTAAGTTTCTACTCACACTAAAGTGAAAGTGTTCCTTTAATTTACTGCATAAAACCTCTACTGCCTAAGTTATTCCTTCAGTCATGCATCACTAAGACAATTCTAACAGAATGAATGAGATCAATGATTTTTTTATTCAAAAAAGTGGAAAGTTAAAGAACTTCAAAAGGTTGAAGGAAATGTGTTTCAAATAATTAATTCTGTACGCTTCAGATTTCTGTTTTATTTGAAGACATGTTTGAAGTTCTTGAATTTCTTTTTCCGATTTAATTATAAATATATCAAAAACACAAAAATTAATGCATCATTAGTTATTAGTATTGTTGCATCCCAAATCGGTTGCTCTCAAATATCAATCTTTGTTTCTGCTCATGCAGGAGAAAGAGCTCCTGTGCTGCTTCAGCTATGACCTAGATACAGAGAGAGAGGGAATGAGAGTATGTTATGTGGGGAGGGGGGCAAAGGAGTGCAGTGAATGGAGACGGAGGTAAATGACTTGAGGAGGGAGGACAATGAGTGCTTTGCATTGTCTGCATTCGGTATATAAGGAGTGAGTCGTGTAAAATGGACATAAAAACCATAAACATGAAATTATGAGTAAAAATTACGAATCAGAATTTCATAATCCGTTAATATTTAATATACAGTATGTATGTTACAGTATGTATGTTACAGTATGTATGTTACAGTATGTATGTTACAGTATGTATGCGTGTTTCATGGCTTTGTGAAAAACATCTTGTTGATTTTCAGTTAAAATTGGATTTTTTTTTTAACTATTGTAGAGTAGAACTTTATCGATCCCTTAAGGAGGTTCTGCCATGGAAATTAACTTATAATATAATAAAAATAAAATAATATATATTCATATATATTATTTTATTTATTGTTTTATTTATTTTATTTTTATTATTTATTATTATTGTTATATATATATATATATATATATATATATATATATATATATATATATATATATATATATATATATATATTATATATATATATATATATATATATTATTATATATATATATATATATAAAACTTAATTTTTTGAACAGAAACATGGTTTTGTGTGTTTTCATCAGGGCGACACTCCTAAAAACCGAGCAGAGAAGGCTCAGGATCCCGAGCTGGCAGCGTATCTGGAGAACCGACAGCATTACCAGATGATCCAGAGGGAGGACCAGGAAACGGCCGTGTGACGGCGTTCGGGACAGGAAGTGATGAAGACAGGAAGTCTTCTGTTTGGGTCCGAGTGAGACGCTCCTCTGAAAGCAGCGACGACGGACTGAGGATGAAGCTGTTGTCCACTCAGGTTCATCGAGTTTGATATAAATCTGACCTAGAACATGTTTCGGAGCTACTTATACACAAGAAACAAGTCCTCAGTCATTACGTGAAAACGTTTTCCACGTCGTTGTTCATGTGCAAACTGAAAGAAAGTCTGTTAGCTTCAGTCTGTAATAGTTTTACCAAAGAGATTTGAACATGAAAACTGCAAAAAAAATGCATGAAAGCATTAAAGAAATCCTGTTCCTGTTTCATACATGTGGTTTCCATCCTCCAGCTAAAGATAGTTTTGTAAGACATCGGCCATGCTAACCTGCAGGTATCTCTATTTTATATAAGGAACCAATCAATGTCATCAATCTGATTGTCAGATTTCACCACTACAGCAGTCATTTCATGGTTATTAACACACAGCAAGAGTTAAAGAAAAGACCATGATCCCCTATCTTTAGCAATGGGACAATTCAAACAATTTGTGTTCATCGACGTACAAATTCAGCCTCTCTTTCTCTGTTTATTCTCGATGTCTCTCACCTTGGGGCAAGTCTGAAACTCTAAAAAACCCAAAGCAGGAGCATAATATATGCTTAAATATGCTTAAATAAGTGTGTGAAAGGATGTAACTTCATGCTGACTCGATGTTGCACACATAGCTGCAAGTCAAGGACCCGCGACGATAAAACAAATTGGCTCTCTGCTTAAGAATATGGGAATAGCCTTTTAAAATGCATTCAGCATGGAGCTACACGCTGACGGAGGGAGCAGAGAGCGTCTCTCCAGCGCTGGAACGCGACCAGCGATTGGAAGGAGACCCAACTGCCTGCAGGACCGACGGGGGAAAGGTGCGTTTAGTTTAAAGAGTCGTTCCACCCCAAGACCTTCATGTCTGGATACTGTTGCAGAGATGGGCTCTAGGTACCATAAACCAGACCTCCAAACCGACTCCACCACCCTGCAGACCCTCACGGACCCACAGGAGCCAGTAATGCGCCCTATGTAGGGTAGGGCAGTCTCTCAGAGGACTATGGGCCCCTGCTGGGCCACCTTGGGGTCAGTATTTGGTTGTAGACTCTTAGAGACCAACTGAACCAGTGATGCTCGAGCAGCGTTCTCTCAGGATGTAACTATTTGGCCTTTTTCAAACCCATTTCTGTAAAGAATAAGGGAAATGTGAGCCGTTTTAGTCCAATCAGAGCTTGGAGCAGCCTTGTCTTCCAGTGGGGGGGTCAGTGTTGGACAACTAGACGTCTGTTCTTGCTTAGTGCCTTCCTAGTCCAGCATTCACCCTTTTATTTAATCCATCACCAGACATCTGGTGGTTGCTATGCAAGGCACCAACATTCACACACCGATGGAACGACGGGACTCAATCCGAAAACCTTCCAACAAGTCAAGAACCTCCACCGACGGAAGTACGTCCAGGAGAAGAGGAAGAAGAACTTCATGAATCTCTTTGGGGGTGGATACTTTGGGAAAACTGGGAAAGTTCCTTCATTTAGGGAACCAGTAAGGATGAGGAGAATGACCAGAATACAAAGATTTAAATGCAGACGATCCAGCAAGAATGTAAAGATTATATAATCTGGGGAATTCAGGGATTATTAGACATTGATTTACTTTATATGCTACAAAAACATTAAAATACCAAGGAGTTGCTTATCCAAATAGCCTGGCTGGCTTTATGCGTGGCGCCCCCTATGGGGCAGGAGCATTTCACACATTTATGGGCTCTAAAGACGTGCATTACTTTAGTAGTTTTGCTTATTTTTAGGTTTTTAGACACATCTGAACTGAACATGTGTAGGATAAGTTCTATTCACATGTCAAAAGTGACAGAAGTCAATGAAAGCGTACAGATCTTTATAGCAGCCCTAAATGCAATTTAAAAAAAAAATTTTTTTAAGCACTTTTGAACTAATATTTGTCTTTTTGTGCTCATACTGCTATGATAGAGGTTATGGTCTGTCCAAATTAGCACAAAGATTTTATAGTAGTGGGGGGGGGGCGCGTTTGTCCTCGGAAAGTTTTACTGTCTAGTTTTAACTTTAACATTTGAAACATGTTCTATTCATATTAGACTTTCATTTACAATAAACTAATAATTATACATTGTTGCTAATTTACTTTTTTTTTTTTGCATTCTCTGTTCAAGAATAGTGCGAAGAAGAAAATAGTTTTAATTGTCTAATATTGCAGCTTCTCATTTGAAAGTTCTTTCAATAGTTTGTTGTATATAATAAAAAAGAAGACTTTTGAAAACATCATGTCTGTTGATTCTTTTTTGTTTCTGGTAATAAACTCTGAAAATAAATCTATCACATAATTCTTGTTTTTATCTGCAAATAAATTATCATGTAGTTCAAAACAGAAACCTTTATTTAAAATGTTCAAGCTTAAAACCAATTAAAAAAACAATTTTTTTTAAAAGAAAAAAAAAAAAACAACTTCCTGTGACTAAGCTTCTGATTGGTTTGCAGCTCTACAAACCAACACATGCAGAGACGGTGTCACTATTTCTAATTCAAAATAATACAAATTCTCCATCAAATGAACAATAAATGCACAAATGTTCTTGTGTTCACTATTAAATGTAAAACATTCACATCAAACTCCATGAAATAGTATTTTTTTCGACCTGCTGGGTTTTATGTAACCATGCAATTTACCAATTTAGAGTACTGGAAATAAAGTTATTACCTATTTATATTCACTTTGTGTGTGTACGAGTGTATTTCACTCACTGTACCAAATGGAGCAGATTCAGCAGTTTGACTATTTATTTAGTGGCTTGATTAAAAATAAATGCATATTTTTGCTTTTTGCTGATGCAGTGGTTTTTTTGTACTCTATTGTTGTTGTACTCCAACTATTTTTGGTCAGTGAGAGAAAAAGAGAGAGAATACATGCAGACACGAAGTAAAGTCCCAGAGGATGTGAACCCATGACCTTGGTGTGAGGAACCTGTTTCTGGAAGAAAAAAAACAAAACTTCAGATAAAGTTTAGTCTACCTGAGTTCCAATCGCATGAAACTCATGGTTGAAATAAAAAATGTTCATGAAACTAAATGAGACGTCAAGAAATACTAAACGTCTTTACTAACAGAGCAATAAATGATGAATCATAATCTGTTGGTAGATTACTGTAGATGAAGAAAGAAAACCTGTGTTTCTTTTGGTCTTGGTTTACCATGAACATCTTCTCTGCCTCTTTCTGCTCCTTCAGCTCATCTCAGAAAATATACTGGAGTGGTTTTCTCAAGAGGTGCAGAAGATAATTACAGCGTAGAATCACTGAGAAACGCTCCAGCGGCTTCTCCTCAACTCAGGATTTCTTTAAAGAAAACCAAACGTTGGGAAAACACAGAAGGTGGTTCAGGGTTCGAGTCCGGCTGTCATTTTATCCAATATTTGTGTTAAGGCGAGTGAAATGATGTATGCTTCATTTTTATTGTTCTGGTTTTTTTGTTTTGTTTTTTGTTTTTTGAAAACTAACATATAATCGAGAACGATTTAACTCAAATCGACCTGTATTTTATTTTTTTCTGCTTTTATGTTGCCTTATTGTTTCTGTTAATCCTATATTTGCAGCGATAACAGCATTTAAATGATCTCAAATGTTATTATATATGGAAATTTAATAAATAATGACACTCTCAAAACACTCGCATATTGATGACACTATTAAAAAAGCAATAAAACTTTAAAAAATGAGCTAGAAAAGCTCTCAGTGCATCTCAGTATATCAGAGATGACCGGTCCTACGTGTCTTAATCCCAATCTCAATCCCCAGGAAATATTGAGTAAATCTCTAAGAATTCAACTTGTCTTAGATGTTTATAAGAATAATACTCCAGTAGAGATTATCATCATCACACATTAATATAGAGTTCCCCTTTGGGGGGGTGCTGGAGAGATTTCACCAGACTTTGATGTCGATGCAGAATAAATTTTTCCACGACACTCAGAAAAACTGGAATAATGGAATTCCACTTCTGATGTTTTTGTTTTTGATGAAAGATGAAGGAAGAGAAAAGAGTTCACCCCCAAATACAAGCTCAGGCCTTTACTTCAATGTTTTGTTTTGGTTTTATTAGCTTGATAAAATGTTCATAAAATGACAGTAATTGTACTTTTTTTCATGTTTGCATTTTTTGCCTATATCTGCCTGGTAAAGCCATTACAGATATTTTCCATATTAATCAATCAACTTTTATTTGCAAAGTGCTCAATCACATCAGCAGAGCTTTTACAGAAATATAAATGACAAAAATTTCATTCTTTGTAGTTGGACTTTACATAAAAACCTGCAAGTGAAATAATTTACTTAAACTTCAGCCCTCAGTTGTAATTTGAACATTGCACCAAAGCAAGTTTAGCGAGTCTGAGTGTGTGTGTGTGTGTGTGTGTGTGTGTGTGCGTGGATGCAGGCAGACTCTGTTAATTATGATCATCACTCCATCACCATGGCAACACCACCTCCCTCTACAGTAGTTCTAAACCGTGTAAATTTTCCAGATCGTCTCTAAACGTTTCTCAGAGACGTTTAAGGAAACTCGTTTCTGACGCTCGATAAACTGGTTTCCATCTGGGTCAGCTCCAAACATCCGATCTCCGTGTTCCGTTTCATCAACGCTGAAGAATCAGCGCTGGTGTGTAGTGTCTCGTCTGCGTTGTCATGGTAACAGCGTGATGTTGGCGTTACAGTTTCATCGGCAGTAGAGGGAGAGGCCATCCTGGTTTCCAACACTCACACTGGGAGATTAAGGGAAAGAAATGACTCGTTACCGAGACATAATTGTGACATCGCACTAATTATCACACTATTTAAAAAAAACAAAAATAAAAAAATTTAAAAATGATCAAGCAAAGAAAAAAATCAAATTTATCTCTTTATTAAGACATAAAAATGACACCAAACTATTTTGAAGCAGGAAACATTTGTTTTTATTCCACAGTTTCATATTTTTAGCCTTTCAATTGACTGATTTATTGGGAGACAAACACATAAAAACAACAAAAATGTCCTTTTTTTGGACCAAACAATCCTCGAGGGTTTTTAAATAAATAAAACTTTCAATCATTATAGTTTTAATTTAGTGTCCTGATGTGTTTTTACCTATTTACCAATTTATTCTTAGATATTTTTAATGATAATCTAAATTATATACAAATAATGTCCGAGCAGTCAAATGACTGCTATGGTAGTTCAAGGTATAATTACTCAGATCGCTTTTGTGTTTTGGAATTTTAATGATCAAACAATCCATTGCTCTGGACTGTTGACCCCAAGTACTTAAAATCCTCCACCTTCTTGATCTCTTCTCCCTGTAACCTCACTCTTCCACTTGGGTCCCTCTCATTCACACACATGTACTCTGTCTTACTGCGGCTAACCTTCATCCCTCTCCTTTCCAGGACAAACCTCCACCTCTCTAGCTTCTCCTCCACCTCTTCCCTACTCTCACTGCAGATCACAATGTCATCTGCAAACATCATAGTCCATGGAGATTCCTGTCTAACCTCGTCTGTCAGCCTGTCCATCACCATAGCGAACAAGAAGGGGCTCAGAGCTGATCCCTGATGCAGTCCCACCTCCACCTTGAACTCCTCTGTCACACCTACAGCACACCTCACCACTGTCTTACAGTCCTCATACATGTCCTGCACCGCTCTAACATACTTCTCTGCCACTCCAGACTTCGTCATACAATACCACAGTTCCTCTCTGGGCACCCTGTCATAAGCTTTCTCCAGATCTACAAAAACACAATGCAGCTCCCTCTGGCCTTCTCTGTACTTCTCTATCAACATCCTCAAAGCAAATACTGCATCTGTAGTACTCTTTTTTGGCATGAAACCATACTGCTGCTCACAAATGCTCACTTCTGCCCTTAGTCTAGCTTCAACTACTCTTTCCCATAATTTCATTGTATGGCTCATCAGCTTTATTCCTCTGTAGTTGCCACAACTCTGCACATCTCCCTTGTTCTTAAAAATGGGCACCAGCACACTTCTCCTCCACTCCTCAGGCATCTTCTCACTATCTAAGATCCTGTTGAACAACCCAGTCAGAAACTCTACTGCCACCTCTCCTAGACACTTCCAAACCTCTACAGGTATATCATCAGGACCGACTGCCTTTCCACTCTTCATCCTCTTCAGTGCCCTCCTCACTTCATCCTGGCTAATCTTTGCTACATCCTGGTCCACAACAGTCACCTCTTCTAGTCTTTGTTCTCTCTCATTTTCCACGTTCATCAACTCGTTAGAATTAAATATATACACATTTAGGAAAAGTCAAGGTTCGATTGGTACATAAGAATTTTTTTTTTTTTTTGGTAGTTCTAGTGTTACCATAAGAGGAAAAGATACTCTCAACTGTCCAGACCAACATAAGGAATATATGTTGTTTCCAATTATAGACATTCTCAAATAGGAAGATTTTAAATCTACTCTTAAATAAATTAAATGTAGGTTGTACCAAATGATAAAAAACAATAAATAATTAATTATTAATAATAATATAATAATAAAAAATAAATTATTAATCAAAAAAATTATTAAATTATAAAATTAATGTAAAAAATAATTTTATAATAATAATAATAAAAATAAATACCAAACTGGGAGGTTGTACCACAGTAGAGGAACCAGAAAGCCTCCTGTTCTACTCTCACACACCTGACACACCTCTAACCACACTTAGAGCAAAGAACCCTGGGAAGGTAAAACAACTGGAAGAGATCTTCAATGTAAGACGGAGCTTCACGGTGAAAAGTTTTATCTGTGATCGTCTTGAATCTGACTCTAGATGTTATCTGAACACGAGGATGTCGTCTGCATAGTAAAGACGTGTGTGTGCTCCTGACTTTATCATCATTTATCATTTTTAGCCTACCTTATGGCAACAATAGAATCCTGCATGAATGTGTCCTACCTCTGGGGTAACAAGTCTGACCATGGAACTGCCCCTGGGTCAAAGGTCAAAGGCAGTTTCGATTGATCAATTCACCTAAACGGCTCCTTTTTTGGAGGTGTGATGAGACCAGACACCAAACCGATGACATCAATGACGTTTAACAGTAAATATATCGTTGATCATTTGATTGAACGTCGTAACGCATTAGGAAATGATCACATTTTGTTTTATTCATGTTTTAATAAATGCATCTCAACAGTTTAGGGAAGTACGGTTTGCATAACCGAACAAAACGATGTGGATCTGGGTCAAAATCTGGAAACAAAAAACTGACATTTGTTGTTCAGTGGGACACTCTCTACTCAGCGCCATCGCATTTAGGTACTGGTTTTAATGTGTTTGGACTGTGACTGAGTGTGTTAGACTTGGATGAACAAAGACAAGGGTGATAAAGCAACCAGGTTGTCATATTTACACAATCAGGAGCACACGTGCACGATTGCACAGATAGAAGCAGAAAACAGCTTGGATCTTATATTTTCATCACTAATCCAGAGCGCAAAGTACGTCACGGTTTTCTGTTTGCTTGTTTCTCCTCTTAAATATTCCAGACGGGATTAGAAACTCAAATTCTGCTGACACGTGTGTGTGTGTGTGTGTGGGGGGGGGCTTCAGAGCACCGTTTAAAATGAAATCATTGTCGTAAACGTCATCAAAAATCAAACTCCTGCTTCTAAAGTTGTGTCTGATATTGCAATTACACACAAAAAAAAGGAATAACAAGTGAAATGTATGTAAAGCTGTTTCTGCTATGTGGGTCAGCGGCGGGGGGGTTTTAGTCGGGGCTCAGTGGTGCCAGTGTCGGGGAGCTTAATTATTACAGTTTGGGGTTGGATCAGTTTCTCTGTCACCCCTTATCTGCAGCAGCATGCTGGACCTGAGGGGGGGGGGGGCTCGGATGAGACCGACACATGCCAAACAAATATTTTGGGTGCAAAGTCATCAGCAGCGTCATCACGGGGAGAAAACACGACTGACGTTGTGGAATTAAAACTGAATAATCCGTTCAGATGAACAGGAAAAAGTGGAGATGTTTTATTGTGAGGAAGTTTTTGGGGTTTTGGACCGGTATAAATTGCACAAATGAGCTTGAGGGGTTAAAAGAGCTCCACTAAATGAGGGGTTCCTGTACGTTCTGTGTTTTCCTTCCCATCCTGGCCTACTTTTAACGCACAACCTCACCATTTCTGTTCCCTAAGTCCCTGTTCTCTCCTACGTCTCCTTCTGTATTCTCCGTCCAGATGTGGTTTTTTTAAACTGTTGTTTCTCCCTTTCTTCTTGCTGACCTCAGGTCTATAAAATCATAACGCGATAAAACCGGTGCAGATAGAAGAGAAATGCGTCAGAATTTCAGGAAAATGCTTATAGAATGAATGTCTAAGAAGGAATTGATGAAACTACAACCTGCAGGGTGGATTGTGTCGATCGATCAAATGGAAAATGATGTGAAGAGAAACTCATATTAACAAATGCAAAAGAAATCTTTTACATCTGAAATGAGCTTGTACTCAACAGTAACGTTAAAGACTTGAACATTATAACGAACACATAAAATACACAGAGAAAATAAAATAGACAGACCTAAAAAGAGAAATAACACAATGATTCTTCTCAAACTCAGAGCCTTAACAGAAAAGAGGAGCAACAAATTTGCTGGATTTCATATCAAACTTCATATTCAGTCATTTTTTTCTTTCTTAGAAATAAACAAAACACTTTCCACATGCAAAACCAACATGTTTGCATCACTCCTCAGTAAACCCACCAAACAGTGTGTGTCACTCTTCATTTACAGGATTGAAGCTGTGGAACGATTGTTTCCTGAAGGCCACATGAACTGTTGATGTCGTGACTCAAACTTACATAAAAATACATAGAATTTTCAGCATTTCATTAATGATTACTTATTGTATCCCAAACTTCATTTAACTTTATTTAAGGTATTTGGAATAATCCTATTGTCATCTAGACTGGAATTAGGTAGTCTTCTTCTTTTCCTTTCGGCTTTTCCCTTCAGGGGTCGCCACAGCGAATCAGTGTCCTCCGTCTAACCCTGTCTTCTGCATCCTCTTCTCTCACACCAACTACCTTCATGTCCTCTTTCACTACATCCATAAACCTCCTCTTTGGTCTTCCTCTAGGCCTCCTGCCTGGCAGTTCAAAACTCAGCATCCTTCTACCAATATATTCACTATCTCTCCTCTGGACATGTCCAAACCATCTCAGTCTGGCCTCTCTGACTTTATCTCCAAAACCTCTAACATGTGCTGTCCCTCTGATGTACTCATTCCTGATCCTATCCTTCCTGGTCACTCCCAGAGAGAACCTCAGCATCTTCATCTCTGCTACCTCCAGCTCTGTCTCCTGTCTTTTCCTCAGTGACACTGTCTCTAGACCAAACAACATCGCTGGTCTCACCACAGTTTTGTACACCTTTCCTTTCATTTTAGCTGAAACTCTTCTATCACACATCACACCTGACACTTTTCTCAACCCATTCCATCCTGCCTGGACACGCTTCTTCACCTCTTTTCCACACTCTCCATTGCTCTGTACTGTTGACCCTAAGTACTTCAAATCCTCCACCTTCTTGATCTCTTCTCCCTGTAACCTCACTCTTCCACTTGGGTCCCTCTCATTCACACACATGTACTCTGTCTTACTGCGGCTAACCTTCATCCCTCTCCTTTCCAGGACAAACCTCCACCTCTCTAGCTTCTCCTCCACCTCGTCCCTACTCTCACTGCAGATCACAATGTCATCTGCAAACATCATAGTCCATGGAGATTCCTGTCTAACCTCGTCTGTCAGCCTGTCCATCACCATAGCAAACAAGAAGGGGCTCAGAGCTGATCCCTGATGCAGTCCCACCTCCACCTTGAACTCCTCTGTTACACCTACAGCACACCTCACCACTGTCTTACAGTCCTCATACATGTCCTGCACCGCTCTAACATACTTCTCTGCCACTCCAGACTTCCTCATACAATACCACAGTTCCTCTCTGGGCACCCTGTCATAAGCTTTCTCCAGATCTACAAAAACACAATGCAGCTCCGTCTGGCCTTCTCTGTACTTCTCTATCAACATCCTCAAAGCAAATACTGCATCTGTAGTACTCTTTTTTGGCATGAAACCATACTGCTGCTCACAAATGCTCACTTCTGCCCTTAGTGTAGCTTCCACTACTCTTTCCCATAACTTCATTGTATGGTTCATCAGCTTTATTCCTCTGTAGTTGCCAAAACTCTGCACATCTCCCTTGTTCTTAAAAATGGGCACCAGCACACTTCTCCTCCATTCCTCAGGCATCTTCTCACTATCTAAGATCCTGTTGAACAACCCAGTCAGAAACTCTACTGCCACCTCTCCTAGACACTTCCAAACCTCTACAGGTATATCATCAGGACCGACTGCCTTTCCACTCTTCATCCTCTTCAGTGCCCTCCTGACTTCATCCTGACTAATCTTTGCTACTTCCTGGTCCACAACAGTCACCTCTTCTAGTCTTTGTTCTCTCTCATTTTCCACGTTCATCAACTCCTACCTGTCTCCCTGATCACATTAGCTGTAGTTGTCCAGTCATCTGGAAGCACCTCCTGACCACCCAGAGCCTGTCTTAACTCCTTCCTAAAGGTCATGCAACACTCTTCCTTTTTCAGCTTCCACCATTTCATCTTCTGCTCTGTCTTTGCCCTCTTCATCTTCCTCACCACCAGAGTCATCCTACACACCACCATCCTATGCTGTTTGGCTACACTCTCGCCTACCACTACTTTACAGTCACTGATCTCCTTCAGGTTACATCGTCTACACAAGATGTAGTCTACCTGTGTGCTCCTACCACCACTCTTATAGGTCACCCTATGTTCCTGCCTCTTCTGGAAGAAAGTATTCACTACAGCCATTTCCATCCTTTTTGCAAAGTCAACTACCATCTGTCCTGCTTTCCTCTCCTGGATACCAAACCTGCCCATCACCTCCTCATCACCTCTGTTACCTGCACCAACATGTCCATTGAAGTCTGCGCCAATGACAACTCTCTCACTTCTAGGTATGCTCTGCATCACTTCATCAAAGTCCAACCAGAATTTCTCCTTCTCCTCCAGCTCACATCCTACCTGTGGAGCATACCCACTAACAACATTGACCATCACACCTTCTATTTCTAGCTTCAGACTCATCACTCTATCCGACACTGTTTTTACCTCCAGGACATTCCTAACAAACTCCTCCTTCAAGATAACTCCTACTCCATTTCTCTTCCCATCTACACCATGATAGAACAACTTGAACCCTGCTCCTAAACTTCTAGCTTTGCTACCTTTCCACCTGGTCTCCTGGACACACAGTATGTCTACCTTCCTCCTCTGCATCATGTCGACCAACTCTCTACCTTTTCCTGTCATAGTTCCAACATTCAACGTACCTACTCTCAGTGCTATACTCTTGGTGCTCCTCTTCTCTCTCTTCCTACGAACAAACTTTCCTCCTCTCCTTCTTCGACCAACAGTAGTCCAATTTCCACCAGAATTAGGTAATACTGTACCTTTTATTCTTAAAGTTCTTAAAAATGAAAGACTTCATGAGATCTTTGCCAATTGTATTTGATCTTAAATTATGAATTAGTATTTCTAATACATTTTGACAATCAAAGCAAGTAAGTTTGAATTAGACTGCTTTAGTGTCCCTCTAAAGAAAATTTGTTCCTTCCTTATTTTCTCAAAGGCTGTGAATTTGAATCCTTTAATTCAGGTGTTTGATGGATTAAAGAATTATGAATACAGTAGAAGTGATGACAGATGTTAAACTGTATGAAAGCTAAATGTTTAGCAGCACAATTAACCAAAAATTCATCATTTCCCATTTAGTTCTGCAACATTTCTTCTGTCGTTCATCACTTCACTAATTTGTTATTCGCTTCTTTTTTTCCCCTTTTATCTGAACTCATTAAATAAACTTTAAAGATCTGGATGTTTATTCTAAATTTGTAAGGTATGAATCCAAACCCCATTATCTTAAGTTGTGTTTTTCCAAATCTGTTTTTGTTGTTTTACTGTGACTGAAGATCACACATTAAAATTATTAACTAATAACCTAAAAAAACTTAAATAACCATCTGGAATATAAATTTCCTATTATGAAAAAATTGGAGACGATGGATAAAACCTTTACCTTGGAAGAAAAAAAAAATTCACCAATACTTAAAGGATTTGTTCTTCTTCGCTTATATCGTCCAATAAGAAGAAATCATGCTAAAAACAAAAGAAACAGTCAGCAAATGTGGAAAAAGTCACGTCCCAGGTGGAAGTAACTGGACACACTACAGGTTACAGGTATTTAGTCAGAATGGGGGCTGTTTCCATGCAACCCCACAAGGTCTTTTTTTTTCTTCAGAAATATTTTAATTTTCTTTGTATTTTATGTATTCTTCTGATCCAATATGACATGCATATATCATATAGTGTTTATTTACATGAATCTGAGGGATTTTCTGAGCCTTTTTAACACTTCCCTCTGTCCCTTGTTCTTAATTTTGATTGTCAGCTTTCATTGATTACTTTTAATAATCAATAGCTTACGCTGGTTTATTCACAGATCACATTTTTGGGATAAAATGTTTTTCTTTGACGTTTTGCCTTGAGTCATATCTTCTTCAGAGTATTCTACATAGTTAGTTTTGCCACAGAAAATGTTCTTTATTATTTTTATTCCCATAAAGTGGATCATCTTGTTCCAGTTTGTCGCTTGTCCTTCACTTATTAACTCTTTAAATGATGAAATGACTGTCAATGCTTTTGTCCATTCATCCATTGTCCCATCTTTCATTGTTTTTTGACCAACTCAGTCACAGCTGGGCTGGATTAATAATCCTTTGTCCTTTCTTTTCTATTTTGAAGAAATTAACAGTCATCCAGTTCTCTTTTCCAGCTTTTCCAACACTATTTCCTCTCTTCCTTCCTCCCCCCCCTGCTCTCGCTCCATCATCACGCCTTCATCTGGTCCCTATGTTCTTATAGTGACACAGCAGCAGGTTCTTGAATGTCTTCTTGAAGGTGGCGTTGCACAGAGCGTAACAAGCGGGGTTGATGGTGGAGTTGACGTAACACAACCAGTAACCGATGGCCCAGGCGGTGTCGGGGACGCAGGACTGGCAGAAGGTGGAGATCAGCACCATGACGTTATAGGGCGTCCACGTGATGATGAACGCCAGCAGGATGGCAAAGATGGTCTTAGTCACCTAAGAGTGAGAGGAGAAAGTATAAAACACAGAATTTTATCAATTTTGGCTCTGATAATCAGTTAAATTCAGTTAATATTTCTACCAAATTACAACAATCCTTTCATTCTTTCTCAACATTGAGCACCAACATATTTATTCTGTGTTCTCCTGCAGAGACTATTCCCCCGTTTGAACACAGGCTGAATAAACTGAATATTTATGAACCAGTGAATGTTGTTCCTTTTGTTTTTGTGGGTAAAAAAATCATTAGAGTTACATATTGAATAATTTCAAAAGTAAATAAATGTTTTATTTAGCAAAGACAGTTGAGAAAACTCACACCATAATAATAATAATAATAATAATAATAATAATAATAATAATAATAATAATAATAATAATAATAATAATAATAATAATAATAATAATAATTCCAATACTTAATTCAGATTTTAAACTCCTGAAATTATTAAGACTCATCTCCTAAAAAAATAAAATCTATAATAAATATGTTTAAAAAATATTTAATTTGAAAGATAAATTAGGATCAGTAAGTTGACATCGTCTCAGTCAGTCTCAAGTCTTTAATTATCCTCTAGATAATATTGTTTGGAGTTTGAAAAAGTGTATTCCATTCTGTGTAAAATTCAAAAAGTAAGATT
This sequence comes from Antennarius maculatus, assembly GCA_013358685.1. Taxonomy (NCBI): domain Eukaryota; kingdom Metazoa; phylum Chordata; class Actinopteri; order Lophiiformes; family Antennariidae; genus Antennarius; species Antennarius maculatus. The sequence goes on from CM023629.1 coordinate 1,411,911, forward strand.
TGTAGAAAATTCAAAATCTTAAAAGGCACAAATGTCTTTTAACACATTTGTGTTAAGTTTGTTAAGCGAACATGTATAATTCATGAAACACATGAGATAAGAAATAAATCTACTCATTGCTTTAACGTCAGGGGAATAAGATAATTTGTATTTAGTAATTAACATTACTAATATGACATAAGCATATAACAATTTCTACATGGCAAACCAAATATTAAGATTTATAATAAACTGTTAGAATAAACAGTGAGAAACCTGCATTTTAAAAACCTGCGTTCATACTCAACCAATTAAAAATAGCTTTTTCCAAAGCTAAAGTATTTGTTAGCACAGATATTACTGATTGATTTATGTAGTGTTTAACATTTACACACTTTCTTCTCCCTGGCAGCCATCTGTCTTTTCCTCTTCACTTGACTTCTCGCAATGCTGGCGAACTTGCGCGCCACGGTTCTGGGGCGGCTGATGGGAATGGAATGGCGCTCCGCTCCTTCCACGGGGGGGACGATCTCTATCGCCGTGATGCACTCGTCCCCCGTCTGCTTGGTCACAATCTTGATCTTTGACCACTTGGAGGTGGGGTTGATCTTGGGCTCGGTGGGATCGGTCGTTACTGGAGCGCCTGGACTGGGATTAATCGCCGTCTGGAACACAAAAGTAATTCTTTGTTAACATGAAATGTACATTTGAGTATTACGATGCAAATCAGGAAAGTTATAAAACAATTTAAAAAATTGAAGGACCAGAAACAAAAAAAAAATCTTTTTTTTGCTTTAACTTGGACCTGACCTCAGGGACGACCTCACTGGAACTGTTTTTGGGTTCCGCTGGGGGGATAAAAGCCGTGGACGAGCCGCTGGAGCTGTCTTTTTCCTGGGCAAAGAGAGTCTTGTTGAATGTATCCAAACACACAAAGGATAATTTGGTTAGGGTTAGGGTACCTGTGCCACTCCTGGACTGGGGTTGACTAAAGCCTGAGGCTGGACCGATGGCGGTTCCTCCACTCTGCCGTTCTTCATGGCGTCCAGCGCGGTGGTCGTGGAGTCCAGACTGAGTTTAGGAGTCAGGCGGGGGCTGGCCTGGGGGGTGCTCTCATTGTTGTTGTTCTGCTTCAGGAGGTAACTCTTCAGCAAGCATGGAGTTCTGTAGAAACACAGGGTCAGTGTCATTGTCACAGTGAGTTTTATCTTTATCTCCACTTAGAGGGTGTCCTTCAAACTGTTCCTGGTAATGTCCTCCAAAGAGGAACATCTGATTATTTTCTCAGCAGTTCTTATTTCCTCTAAACTTCCTTCTTCCCAGCAAACGATGGTACAAACTCAACGGTGGTTATTGTTGTGGAACAGTCTCAAACAGGACAATGGCACTTCTTCACTACCAGCGTAGGGGTAATCCATAGAGGTTGTAGAATTTTAATCTCATTCCTGCTGATGATTGTAGGGAAGTGTCAGACGTGTTATTCCTAAAGTCTAGAACCGTTTCTTTACTTTCCTCATTTTAACTGACAGGTTTCTCTCTATCCCGACACAATAATGTCATTAGAACACAAACCTGTCAGTTTTCATTCTTTTATTGTTATATTAGTAGCTTTTTTTCCAACTAAAAATTAGGGAAATTTGTTCTGAGGCAATGGGTTTCAAGTTGAATAAAGTTTTTTTTTTTAATTTTCGGAGAAAAACACTTCACTTGTACTCAGAGTTCCTCGTCAAGAAGAGACAGAGCTGAACGTCTGACTGAACCAAACAATCAGATTCGTCTCACAGTAGCCTGTAAATCCACACATCTATTAAATATCCTTCAAAAACCAATAAAGAATTTCAGTGAGCACAAAGTGAGCAACCTGGGAAGACTTTCAGGCATGTTTCACAGATAAAAAGTTCTGTCAGGCTGCAAAAGTGGTGATAATATGACTATTAACAAGAAGACCCCTACCTCGTGAGCTGGATCACGGACTACCTAACGGACAGACCCCAGTACGTCCGTATGGGGGACTGTTTGTCTTCTATGGTGACCAGCAGCATGGGGGTGCCACAGGGGACCATGCTCTCCCCCATTCTCTTCACCCTCTACACATCAGACTTCCAGCACAACTCTGATACATGCCACATACAGAAGTACTCGGATACATGCCACATACAGAAGTACTCGGATACATGCCACATACAGAAGTACTCCGATGACACTGCGATTGTGGCATGTATCCGGGAGGGTGATGAGGGGGAGTACAGGGCATTGGTGGCTGACTTCGTGGAGTGGTGCCAAAAGAACCAGCTCCAGCGCAACGTCTCCAAGACGAAGGAGATGGTGCTAGATTTCCAGCGGGCACCTCCCTCTCCACAGCCAGTGATCATCGAGGGCAATGAGGTGGGGGTAGTAGGAAACTATAAGTACCTGGGACTGCAGCTAGACAGCAGACTGGACTGGTCACTCAACTCAGACTGTGTGTACAAGAAGGTGCAGAGCAGGATGTACTTCCTGAGGAGGCTGGCCTCCTTTAACATCTGTCCTAAGCTCCTTCTCATGTTCTATCAGTCCGTAGTATCTAGTGTTCTGTCATATGCCATTGTGCGTTGGGGTGGGGGGTCCAGGAAAAGAGATATGGACCGTCTGAACAGACTCATCCGTAGAGCAGGCTCAGTGGTCGGGCTGAGGGGCTGAGCCTGGACTCTGTGGAGACGCTTCTGGAGAGCAGGACCATGTCTAAAGTCAGGGTTATCATGAACAACACCCCCCCCCCCCTCCCTGCACACCACCTTCTCCCAGCAGAGAAGCACCTTCAGCAGCAGACTGCTGTCACACAGCGCCTCCACAGAGAGGCTGAGGTCCTCCTTCGTGCCCCGTGCCATCAGGGGGTACAATGACTCTCTCAGGAGGAGCGGGGGGAGGGGGTGAGGTCAGCACGAGGTTGAATGGAGGGGAGGAGATGGGATGTCAGCCTGTGCTGCAGTGTAGGGGGGCCAAGGTGTTGTGATGTTTTGATATTAGATAGTGACATGCCTTACATTGTAAGAGGGGTGTACCTTACACTCTACCTACCTACCTACCTACCTACCTACCTACTTACCTACCTACCTACCTACCTACCTACCTACCTACCTACCTACCTACCGACTTACCTACCTACCTACCTACTTACCTACCTACCTACCTACTTACCTACCTACTTACCTACCTACCTACCTACCTACCTACCTACCTACTTACCTACCTACTTACCTACCTACCTACCTACTTACCTACCTACCTACTTACTTACCTACCTACCTACCTACCCACCCACCCATCTATCTAAGATCACACTATTACCACAAGATAGCCCAGAACACACTACATCAGTCACAACGTTTGGTTAAACTGATTAAAAAGAGTAAAATATGGAACTTTTAAATAAAAGTAGAAAAAGTGATTGCAGGAATTTAATTATTTTTTCTTGATATACCCATTCCTTATCAGTTTATTCCAACATATCTGTGTTCTTGTCTCTGTTCTTACTTTATGGCCTTCTTGTCCTTCTTCTCCGGTTTGTGTCTCGACACTCTGCTTCTGGAGGCCAAGGAGATGTGGATGTACAGGACCGTCATTATAATAACTGGTAGGTAGAACGCTGCGATCGCTGTTCCGAACGTCACCGCAGGGTTCGATAAGAACTGCATGAAGAAAAGAAAAGAGAGGATTCACAGATGTGCTTATCAACAGGGCTGGCCTTCCTGAAAGCTGGACGTTACCTGAATGTAACACTCCCCCCGGGGCACGGTGCGCTGCCCCACGATGAACTGCCAGAACAGGATGGCCGGCGCCCACAGGATGAAAGACATGATCCAGGCGGCGGCGATCATCAGTCCGGCCATTTTCGTGGTCCTCCTGGTCGGGTATGTCAGAGGTTTGGTGACGCAGAAATATCGATCGAAGCTGATAATCAGCAAATTCATGACGGACGCATTTGAAACCACGTAGTCCAACGCCAGCCACAGGTCACACACCACCGGCCCCAGGGGCCAGGAGCCCACAATGATGTAGACGGTGTACAGGTTCATGCTGAAGACGCCGATGATCAAATCAGCAAACGCCAGAGAGAATAAGAAGTAATTATTAACGGTCTGGAGGTGACGGTTCACTTTGATGGACAGCATGACTAAAATGTTTCCTGTGACGGTCACAAAGCTCAGAGATCCCGTCACCAGGGCGATGAAAAACATCTCAATGGCTTTGTAAGGACTTTCAGTTTCAATCCCATCATCTTCAGAGGCGCAGGTAGAGGTGTGATTGGTGGACGTGTCGCATGAGGTGTTGGAGAACGGCTCAGCTGACTGGTTGTTCCATGAGCCTGAGGGGAGATGGCAAGAATTTAGAAAATGTGGACAAATAATGACATTTAATTTTAATTTAATTTTTATTAATTTAATTTAATTTTAATTGATTTTAATTTAATTTTTATTAATTTAATTTAATTTTAATTGATTTTAATGTAATTTTTGATTTTAAATTTAATTTAAAATTATTTTTAAATTTAATTTAATTTAAAGAATTCAGAAGATGTGACAGAGAATGACATTTAATGCTTATTGGCATTCTGGGTAGAAAGGAAAATTGCCGACATTGTGGATCATTATTTAAATTTATTAAAACATTCTCATTTTGAGTCTGAAAATGATTTATGATGCTCTCTATATTCTTTACTCACACTTAGATCCACAGACATTACCCCCCCCCCCCACACACACACACACACACACACACACTCACTTCCCTCCACCAGCCTCAGTAAGCTTTGAATAAAATTACAAAACCAGAAAACCAAACCAAACCCCCCCAAAAAATGCTCTATAACCACAGCCAGTAGGGGGAGCCGCTGCTCTGCGCAGGAAATGAGTTCAACAGACAAGTCAAAGGCCACAAAACCAATGAGTGTTAATGAATTGCATTTTTATACAGCTATTAGTAGTCTCCATTCAAGACATGAATGAGACAATAGAAACACTACAGTTCAGGAGGCAGACACTCTCTCTCTATTTAAGACTAGACCTGAAACATTTTGCAATTAAGGCGTCTTAGGCTGCTTCTTATAGACCTACACCGCTGGAGACTCAACATCCAGACTCACTGAGCTCCTCTCTCCTCTTCCTCCTCTCCAACCTCTCTCTCCTAGTCTCCATTCACACCTTTACTAACTCAACTTCTTCCCTGGAGTCTCTGTGCTCTATGTCCTCACAGGTTTTCTCAGGCTCACCCCTCACCCCCGCTGCCTTTCTTCCTCCTTCCACCATACAGTCATCCATGCAGCTCTAACTGTGCCTTGAACTTACCAACTACATGATGGGGAACATGTATTGAAGACCACAGCCCCAGTGGTCTAACTGTAACCATAGAGACACTGACTCTACATGGACTATCTGTCACTCTCTCTCTGTCTTTCATTCTCTTACCCTGTCCTTATCTTCAGTTTATTTCTTTTCCACCCAACCAATCAAGGTAGATGGTCGCCCAAAAGAGTCTGGGTCCTGGCCGGAGTTTCTTCCTCAACGAGGGAGTTTTCCCCCGCCACTGTCGCTTATGCTCTGGAGGGTTCAGTTGGGTTTTTCAGTCTGTTAAAGCACTTTGAAATGTCTGTTGTCGTGATTAAGCGCTAAATAAATAAAACTTGATTGATTGATATATTATATATACAGTATCTATATTCTATTTTAGGCTCCTCTGTTTCTTGTTTAAGTCATTGTCTCGTGTTCTTAATTATTTTTTTAGTGTCAGTGATGAATTGTGTGATGGGTAAATCAAACAGTATCTATCAAATGATCTCCAATGTTTACTAATGGAGGTCGTCATGGTAATGACTTACTTTTGAGAGGACAATATTACAATAAAAGTCTCCTAGGATAGTTTTAACCGTTGGTATTAACTGTTTGGATCGGCCTGCAGGTACCAGTACAAGTCATCTGAAAGTAAGACGCTCCCTCCAGCCACTACAGACAAAATAAGAAAGTTTAATTGAAATCTGAACTAAAATTCATATTTTAACATTTAATGTCATCAGGTTTCTTTTTCTACAGATCTAACAGACTGTATAGCAGCAGCAACAGGAGTTCGGGGTGTCAGGGGGTTGAGGGGGGTGGGGGGGAGAGACAGCACAAATAATTTCCTCTGTTGCTCTGTGTGTGTGAAATGTGTTTACTGTCAGTATTTAATGTACATCTCATCGCTACTTCAATTTCCTGTTGATATTTATTATATTTATTTATCTATCTGTCCATCGCTCTCTCTCTCTCTCTCTCTCTCTCTCTCTCTCTCACACACACACACACACACACACACACACACACACACACACACACAAAGTGACATGGAGTTACATAAGATCTCATTGTTGGAGTGTCAGGATCAGACGTGTACCTGTGTTCATACAAATACACACAACATTTGAACAGGCAGAAAAGACCATAGAACATAGAACACACACGCACACACACGCACACACGCACACACACACACACACACACACACACACACACACACACACACACACACAAACGCCTTTTTCCAAAGCGAGAGACTCATGAAGCGTTTCATTTTATTTAACACCCCCTGTGAAGTTTTTCCAGTAAAATTAATGTTTGATGCAAATAAACATAAGAAAACAAAATAAAAGGCAGCCTAAAATGAGTTGTCTTTCCTTTTAGGTTACAGTACTACATTAGATGATTTTAGCTTATTTTACATTATTTCAGATTTTTTTTAAACATATGATTTGATACCTAGAAGAGGAATAAAGATCCATCATTTTATTTAAATACTACTATGGGGACTAAAATAAAATAAAGTTGATAATTTACTGAATCCGAGTGAGACAGCACCTGTCTCCTCCTCATGTTCAGTCAGTACCAGTTGTTCCAGATCTGGATGAATCTGTTTTGATGTATTTATCTGTGCATGTCTGTTTATTTGTGTTAGTTTCATTTTCTTAACACACCTTGCTTCCTTTAAAATACAGTGAGATCAAACCCAGGTTTACATCTGAACATCTTTACCTCACATGTGACTTAATTAAATAAAATATCAGCATTATTTGTTTGTTTTTTGTTTTTGTTTTTTTAAATCATCAGACTTGAATCAGATAAACTTGTTTCCTGACACCTGTGCTCCTGTCCGTTTATAAAAATCAATTGATCATTTATTCCACTCACCACTGAAGTTCCAGAGGGACTGAAGTCCCACAACTCCGGCACTGTAATCACTCATGATCCTCCACAGCCACACAGAAAACCTCAATTATCCCTGTTCCTCTTCTCCACTCCACTTCTTCACGTTTTTTCAGCGGCTGTTGCAGCAAATTTCCTCTGATGTCCTTTAATATTAGATCCCGTTGGGTCAGATGCTGGTGATTCTCTCCTCTGTGCAGCAGGAAATCAGTGCTGAAGCCGAAAAATCATGAAAATCAAATCAAATCAGCTCCAACTGTTCACTGACAGTTCATAAAGACAGGGAAATAAAAATGTTCTTTGGTGCGTTTCTGTGGTGCGTTTCCGCTCTCAGGGCGAGAGAGCGCTCATGGGGGGGGGGGGGGGTGAGAGAGAGAGATGGGGGGGCGGGGGGGGGCTCAGACATCTACGGACTAATGTATGAAAGAAAGTCCTCAATTATATTCTTGATAAATCATCATTTTTTCGTTTTGTTGGGTTCATTCATTCATTCACTCATTCATTCATTCCTTCATTCATTCATTCATTCATCTTCTTATCCGCTTTTTCTGCTTTTGGAGCGGGGGACACTCTGGGCGCTACGCCAGTGCAACACGGGGGGAGAGGGGGGGGTAAATACGTCATTGGCAAAATTAAACTAACCCTTGAAATATTATTCCGATTAAATAGAAAATAATATTTTCAGAATTTTGCTGAACAAATAGGAGCGCTCATCTAAAGAATTACTTTTACTTTTTTTACTCTACTTTACATTTTCGGGAACTTTCCTGTGACTTTTCCCTTTTGCACCATCAGTGGAGGATCGATGACACCTCGTGGAATGTGGTGAACATTCCTGCAGCTGTGATAATAATTGTGTTCAGTGTTAAAGTATCGCTTATAGCGACATCTGCTGGATTAAAAAAATATTGCAGGTAATAAGTTATAAAGCGTGTGGAGGGAGTCTGAATTTGGTTCGTTCATTTTGACATCTGAACATCAAATAAATGATGAATGCTCCCGTATAAAATATATGTGATATTTTGAAAGGAAGAAGATTATCAACGAGTCAGAAATACACAGTCAGTGTACATACAAAAACCTGGAAGGTATTCAGCAAAAGTGTAGGAATTTAGTTTTTTGGAATATGGACATATTAAAAGAGATTTAGATTTTCAGTGAAAAATCAAAATAGTGGTTTTTGCTAAAGATGCTTTGAAATCAGATGTAGTAGTGAATAAAGATCTTTATAATTTAATTTTTTTTTTGATGTAGTAGTGAACAAAGATCTTTTTAAAAGCTTTATTTGATGCATATGCACAAAAGTATCATATATACATATATATACATATATACATATATGTGTGTGTATATATATATACACACATATATATGTATGTATATATATATATATACATATATATATGTGTGTGTGTGTATATATATGTATATATGTATATATACATATATATACAAAATGAGATTTTTCTCTGGGTCTGAATGGGGAGCAAGGACACATGTCATGAAGAGTATTCATTTTATTTTATTTTATTTTATTTTATTTTATTTTATTTTATTTTATTTTATTTTATTTTATTTTATTTTGCATTAATGAAGTTACGATTTATTCGTTCAAATAAACTTGAAGCGATGCGGAACCATTACCAAAACGAAATCATTCCCATTCCTCAGGGACGAGTAGAAAGAACTGGACCGGAAACGGAAATAAAAGCGAGCCGGGGATAGTTCCTACCGGACTTAAAATTAGACGCACACTCCAACATGGCGGCTGACTTGGAGCAAATATTTAAAGATTTTATACTGAATAAAATCAAACAAATTGAAGACCAGAATGAAGATAAGACGTATGTCACTGTTTTCTGTTTTCTTTTTCTTTTTAACACTTTAATATATTCAGATAGGTCAACAATAGGACGGAACAAACATTGTTTGTTTTTATTGAGCGTTTCTTCGTGGTTAGCAAATAGAAGCGTTAGCGACACATTTATCCGGTCGAGTACGTTTGAGACTTATAATGTTCATATAAATTATACAGTTTAATTGTTCCTGATCTTATTTTATGTGGAACATGAAAAACGTTAGATACAGATATATTAATAGTTTTTTTCTGTTGCCTAACTCGCATTGTTAGTACATTCACAAGTACATAAATATTAATGAATATATACTTCCTCTCCGTATAGTCCCGAATTAAGTGCCATATTTAATCCTTGGCATCCTGTTACTGAATATTTAATTGTGTTGTTTTTTTTTAATAGTAACATCTCTTTGTGCCATGTGTCCATTAGTGCTGCTGATGAAGTTCTTGCTGGGATTGAAAAGGGAACCAGTGGAGCAGAGGAAGCCGTTTCTGACAAAGACAAACAGCCCGATTCAAAGGACTGTGCTCCACAAAAGAAACACAAGAAGCACAAGAAACACAAAAGTAGTAAGAAGAAGAAGTGTAAAGAGAAGGACAAGGAGAAGGAAAACCCTTCAGAGGCTGAGGGAGGAAGCAAACATCAGCTAAGGTAAAACTAACGATGGTGGCTGGAAACACTGGGGCTGCACACATCCTAGTTTTATTTTTGATCAAGCAGCAGCTTGTTGTGCTCACGCTCCATACTTTCTTCAGAACTGAAGGATGTCTTCAACCAAACTAAAGCGAGTCCGAACTTAGAAAGTTTGACCGAGTGGAAACTGGTATTTTAAGCCACACAAATAGTCGAAATGTGTGGTAATAAAAGTGCTCCTTCTGTTGAACTATCAAATAAAGAGGATTAGGGTTTCACTCTTCACTCTTTTTGTAAGTTTTTTTTTTTTTTTTGGGGGGGGGGGGGGGGGGGGGGGAGGAATCACAAACATGTCTATAACACCTGTTGTTCCTGACTTCTTCTTGTCTTTGCTTCATAGACCAGGAGAACCAGCAGAGGGGAAGATGCAACAAGGTAAGTCCTTCATTTACACAATATAGCATAGCTATGCAGCATTGTTGTAAATAATAAATCGTAGAATTATGTATACATTCAGTGCATGTTTAGGGTACAGTCGTTTTTCTTTACTAAACTGACTAAGAATCGGTGAAATGCTTTGTCCAGACGATCATAAGTCAAGAAGCCACACAGGAAAGAAAAAAAAGAAGAAGAAAAAGAAGAAAGATGAAGAGAAATCATCAGATACCGACTCAGAATTTACGTCAAAGCAGAAGGATAGTAAACATGGTCAGAGCTCATCGCCACGGCGACAAGAGGAGTTGCCTGATATCATCCCAAAACAGGTAAATCACCGTAGAAATAAAAGTCCCTTAGCCTTCTTATATCTGTTAAACAAATATTATATAGTGATGTTTACAACATGTTTGGCGTTTTTCTGAAGGTAATTTAGACACATTTCAAAAATAACAAAAAGCAGCTTTTTAAGGGAGAATTTCCAGACGGTAACATGCTTATCCCCGGCGTCTGCTTCAACGTAAATGATCAGTTACGTGACAGACCGACAATAAATCCTGCTCCTGTCTTTATCCTACCAGGACACCTCCAGCAGAGGACGAGGAGAGGAGGAACGAAACGAGAGGGGGAGCTGTCATTCCTGTACACAGTCACATTCCTGTCTTCAGTCACATTCGTGCTCAGAGGGAAGCACCTCTCATTCTCAGTCCAATCATCATCAGCGAAGATCCAGGACACGCTCCGCGTCCCCTCCACGGCCCCCCAGGACACGCTCCAGGTATCGAGTAATAAAAGCCTTGAAAAGGTGTGAATTTTGCAAATGTGAAGAGATTTGACTCGTATGATTTTTTTCAGTTTTCTGGCCTTACTCTTCACATTTAATGATTGTCCTGTTAGACCTCGTTATGAAGGATGACAATGAGAATAATTAACTTTGTTTGTTAGGAAATTAAAGCATATTCAATATTCCACCATAGTTATTTGCTAATTTACTTAATCTCATTATTTACCATTCAAGATGATTCAAGACAAGACCCATATGCCATTACTCCACATCACCATCGTGTCTTTTCTCATTGTTCTTTCATCCTGTCCTGAACTGGTTAAATGGAAGCTCGCCGGATAAAAAGATATCTCCGGATGAACCCACACCGTCAACCGAGTCCCCGTCAAAAATAATCCATCTGCCTCAAATGGAGCCGGACCCCCACCTAAAAGATGTCCAGGAAAGACTCCTCCTGCCGGAGTCGAGGGCGGAGCAGCAGAGTCCAGAGAAAAGTGAGAAACCAACGGAGAACAAAGAGGAGAAAACAGAAGAGACGACGAATAAAGAAGGTAGGACCTCTTTGATCAGATTGTATGAACTCTAGTGGATCAAACTGGACTAAACCAAACTGTTCATTAACTTCCAGAGAGTTTGATCATTCATTCACGATAGATGGACTATTTATTAGTAAAATACATGTTGATAGTTCTTATAGGAAAGTGGATTCAATATTAACTATAATAAAATGTAAATGTCCACCAGTTTTGTCTGAGCGTTGAATCCAGAAAGGAGGAAGAACACAAAAGTACTGTAATGTACAGTAAATATGAAAAATAATCGCACTAAACATTTCATCTCTAAATTTACATTATGATTAAATTCCTTAGAGCCCATGATAAATTAGACACAAGTTATTGAGGCAAATTTAAGGAAACTTCACTTCCTCAGTCAATCAAAAAGAGTCAAAAGAGAATTTAAACCAGTGAAGCAACCTAAGCAGGGTACACCCTGGACAAGTCGCCAGCAGCTGTCAAAGCTCATGTTCCGATGGACGAGTGTTCATTGTAATATTTTGAATTGAGTAAGGTACAGTTTTTATTAGACCTGTGTTACATGTCTGTGTTATATATAAGCATGTTCAGTTATTTCATTGTCAAATAATGTGGAACTCCTTACGACACAAGGGATGAAATCCTTTGTTTCATGTTCATGTTGTCATTTTTATTCAATAATTGATTAGAAAACAAACGCAGAGCCTTTGGTTCTTCTTGTTTGGAGCTGAACCAACTAGTGGGTTCAAATCGATTCATCAGATTATTCCTCTGTTAAATCAGCAGCAAAGAAGAGGAGGAAACGATCTTCATCCCCACAGAAGAGAAAAGAAGCAAAGTCATCGAAGAGGCAGAAAAGATTGAAGTCACCAAGTAGAAGCCACAGAAAGAGATCCAGATCTAGAAGCCGTGCCAAGAGAAAGGGATCCAGATCTAGAAGCGCCAACAAAAAGAGATCCAGGTCTAGAAGCGCAAACAAAAAGAGATCCAGATCTAGAAGCGCCAACAAAAAGAGATCCAGATCTAGAAGCCCTGCCAGGAAAAAGAGATCCAGATCTAGAAGCCCTGCCAGGAAAAAGAGATCCAGATCTAGAAGCCCTGCCAGGAAAAAGAGATCCAGATCTAGAAGCCCTGCCAGGAAAAAGAGATCCAGATCTAGAAGCACCGCCGACAAAAAGAGATCCAGATCTAGAAGCACCGGCGACAAAAAGAGGTCTAGATCTAGAAGCCCTCCCAAGAAAGAGAGATCCAGATCTAGAAGCATTGCCAACAAAAAGAGATCTAGATCTAGAAGCACCAACAGAAAGAAATCCAGATCTAGAAGCACCGGCGACAAAAAGAGGTCTAGATCTAGAAGCCCTCCCAAGAAAGAGAGATCCAGATCTAGAAGCATTTCTGACAAAAAGAGATCCAGATCTAGAAGCACCAACAAAAAAAAATCCAGATCTAGAAGCACCGGCGACAAAAAGAGGTCTAGATCTAGAAGCCCTCCCAAGAAAGAGAGATCCAGATCTAGAAGCATTGTCGACAAAAAGAGGTCTAGATCTAGAAGCCCTCCCAAGAAAGAGAGATCCAGATCTAGAAGCATTGCCAAGAAAGAGAGATCCAGATCTAGAAGCACCGCCGACAAAAAGGGGTCTAGCTCTAGAAGCCCTCCCAAGAAAGAGAGATCCAGATCTAGAAGCATTGCCGACAAAAAGAGGTCTAGATCTAGAAGCCCTCCCAAGAAAGAGAGATCCAGATCTAGAAGCATTGCCGACAAAAAGAGGTCTAGATCTAGAAGCCCTCCCAAGAAAGAGAGATCCAGATCTAGAAGCATTGCCAAGAAAGAGAGATCCAGATCTAGAAGCATTGCCAAGAAAGAGAGATCCAGATCTAGAAGCATTGCCAAGAAAGAGAGATCCAGATCTAGAAGTACCGCCGACAAAAAGCGATCCAGATCTGCAAGCACCAACAGAAAGAAATCCGGATCTAGAAGCACCGCCGACAAAAAGGGGTCTAGCTCTAGAAGCATTGCCAAGAAAAGGAGATCCAGATCTAGAAGCACCGGCAAGAAAAAGAGATCGAGGTCAAGGTCAGATAACCAGTTTTTAATCTATTTTAATCACCTTTTTTTGTTTGTTATTATTTATGAATGTATTTTTAATATTTTAGGGTTCATACGGATCTGTTAAGCATACAAACAAATACATGTACAGTATTTTCTGCACTATAAGGCGCACCTAAAAGCCTGTAATTTTCTCATAATCCCGCTGTATAATCCGGTGCGCTTTATAATCCGCTGCACCTTATGGTGCAGAAAAGACCGTCCTTAGTTCAGACACAGATCTCAGAGGAGCGTACGTCGCAGAAGCTTTATTTGTGAATGAATGACATAATAGTTATTTGGGCTTCTGTCTGTGCAGGTCAGGAAGCCGAAGGTCACGGAGGTCGAGGTCGCGATCGAAGTCACGCAGTCGGAGACGGGCGACGTACAGCCAGAGGGACCGCTGGAGACGGGAGCCGAGTCACTCCCCCGTGCTCATCCTCCGCAAAAATAGGTCCCCCAGCTGGAAACAGAGCAGCTCCAGTAACAGCTCACAACGCATCAGTGAGCTGGGTGAGGTCGCCTTCACATCACAGCCATAACAGACTCATCAAGAGACCCGCGCTGATCTCTCTGTAATTTATTCTGTGCCCCCCCCCCCTTCAGATAAGGAGCAGCTGTTGGAAATCGCCAAAGCCAACGCTGCAGCCATGTGTGTGAAAGCAGGAATGCCCGTCCCTCCCGGTTTGAGGTCGTCGGTGCTTCCGATGGCTCTTCCCACGATGGCCATGAATGCTGCTGTGGCCAGCATGACCGCTGGTGGGACTGTCCTCTCCGCGCTTGATCTACGTTTTATTCCTTATCAAGTTAATCATGAAGGAACTGTTTGTTCTTCACTGACTCCTGTCGTCTTCTCTCTCTCTCTCTCTCTGGTAGCCACCATGACAGCAGCTCTGTCCAACATGGGGGCCATTTCCTCACTGATGCCACTTCCCTCCATCACCAACAAGCCCCCCTCTGCCGGCGCTCAGTCCAACCTGTCTGCTCTGGAGGAGATGAAGAAGAAAGTCCTGAAGCAGGCAAACAGCATCAGCATCAAGGAGTTCACTGACGTAAGATCACAGAGCAGGTTTACTGCACATGTGTTCACATGTGTTCACACTTTCACGTTCTCTGTCTGAACAAACACGGAGTGCGATCAAAGAACTGCGAGAAGAAAATGCAATAAATCCTTAAAATAAATAATGAACATGAGTGTGAAAAAACAAATAATTTAGATTTGACACTTCAATGATAGATCGATGTTTAATTTTCTTGTGAAATTTTTTTGTTAAACACAATGTAAAATTCAGATGATTCTTAATTTGGTTGGTGTGTGTGTGTGTGTGTGTGTGTGTGTGTGTGTGTGTGTGTGTGTGTGTGTTAACTATATGTTTGCAGAAATGCAAGATGATAGTGGACAGTAAAGGAGAGCTGCCGGTGGCGATGCCTCATGTTTCAGACGAGGAAGACGACGAGAAACCGTTTGGAGGATCAGCGCTTCGAGAACAAAAAGCCATCAGCTTCAGCATCAATGTAACTAAAATCCATCACTGTAACTGAGTAATCTGAGTAATTTTGAGTCATGTAAAGAAAAGCAGCTGCATCATTGTTGAAATATGACTCTATTTAGCTCAGGTAAAACATTATTTTTGCGTTATTTTCACTTATAAACCTTTTGTAGTTTTAATCAGGATTCATTTTGAAGTTGAGCACAAACAGGACTCGTGTGAGAACAACTCTACTTCCTTTTAATCCCAGAACACAACAGTTCGTCCAGCGGTGCGAAGCGACGCAGGCATGGCCAAAGAGTTTCCCGTGTCTTCAGGATCCCAACATCGTAAGAAGGTCTGAACGCGTGTTCATGATTTAAATGAACGGTTTACATTTGTTATTGAGTCGTTTCAAATCACGTTGTTCTTGATTAAACGGAGGTTTTCAAATATTGGAATCATAAAATCGAAATATTTTTATACAGGTGTACTTCTATGTGATTATTTTTACTATTATGCCAAAAGAAAGGATAATTTGAGACATTTTTTCCTTCAACTTGGTTTCAAACAGGAGTTGCGTGTTTTTTGTGTAATATTTTACACATTTTGTCACACACCAGTTCAACCCGCTTTATGATGGGTTTTCCTCTCCAGGAGGGGGATGCGCTGGGTTGCTATGGAGAATGGGTTCCTGTTGAGAAAGCAGCAGACCCAGCTACAGCGACCTCCAGACAGGCTCCTGCGACTGTTGCCGTAGCGACGGCAGCAAGTTCATCAGAGGTCGTCGAAGAGTCGGCGTTCGTGCCTGAAAACGACAGCGTTTTTCCTGATCCACCTGCGCAGGTGAGGTTGTTAGAATTTAATAGCATCTACAAAATAGGAGTGTGTTGAAGTGTGTGTATAGGAACTGATTGTGCACCTACCCCTCCCTGTCATACCCCCCTCCCTCTGTGATGTGGATCTAATGTTCCTCTGTGTTCCGTCTCCACAGCCGGTTGATATCTCTCAGGCTGTGAGTGAACGGATCAAAGCTCAGAGGCGATTGGCCGAGAATCCCTATGATGTCAACGCCATTTGCATGCTCAGCCGCGCGCAAGAGCAGGTACTGTTGTTCACACGCACACACACACACACACACACACACACACACACGGATGCATTTCATCTAAACAAACAAAACTAGACCAAGATTCTGTGAAATTTTCTGGTCTGATCAGTCGGTTCTAAATATTTAAATGTTTCTAGGATGTCTCGTTGATTATATGAGATTGTTCTGACTGTGATGTCGTTTTATCATGGGTCTGTGTGTTAGGTGGACGCGTGGGCCCAGTCGAACACTGTTCCTGGTCTCTTCACTGGGTCGACGGGGGCCCAGGTCCTGAGCTCTGAAGAGCTGTCCACCAGCGGCCCACAGGCGTGGCTGAAGAAGGTCAAATACACGTTAATGGATGATGCAAAAACTGAAAAATGGTTCTTTAATTTAAAAAAAAAAAAAATCCTCAGGCTGGTGACCGGATCATTGCTGAAGCTTTTTTCAGTGTCGTATTTCCTATTTTAACACTTTCTCGTGTGTTTTTAATATTATCCTGCCTAGGATCAGTTCCTCAGAGCCGCTCCAGTATCCGGGGGGGTCGGGGAGTTTCTCATGAGGAAAATGGGATGGAGGTTTGGCGAAGGCCTCGGGCGGAACAGAGAGGGAACCGTGGAGCCGATCATCATCGACTTCAAGGTCGACCGCAAAGGTTTGAAACCGCAGAGTCCTGAACCGACACGCTGAGACCGAAATGTTTTGACTGATTGTTGGAGTTAATTATTACGATAAAATCAGATTTTTGAACTTGATATCATTAAAACAGGAAATGTTTTTAATGTGTTTTCAGGATTAGTTGCTGAAGGAGAGAAACCGCAGAAGCAGACAGGAGGACTGGTGGTGACAAAGGATTTAATGGGTAAAAGGAAACCTGAATGATGTCATACATGTACAGTAATGGGACACCTCTTATTCTACAGGAAGTTTTTGACAGATTAGAAATTCAGAATCACGTTTAAACAAACATGTTTGCTCTAATAATCATCTTCTGCTGCCAAAATTCAAACTTTTGAATTTATTTTGCTCGTGATTTTGCTCCTTTAATTGTCTCTGTGGAGAAGAGTGTCTTGATAGGTGAATTTAAATAACTTTTATTCTTATTAATGTAATTATTATTATGATCAGTTTTAATGTGAATGTTGTTTCATCTAGTTGTGTATTATTTTTCCAGGGAAGCACCCGGTGTCCGCCCTCATTGAGTTGTGTAACAAGAGACGGATAATGCAGCCAGATTTCGTGATGGTTCATCACAGCGGCCCCGACCACCGCAAGAATTTCCTCTTCAAGGTGAGTTCAACTAAATAACCAAGGAAGAGGAGCGCCGGAATAATACAGAATGTTTTTGGTCGTAAGTCAAATTGTTCTTTAATAACGGATCAACTTTTATTGGTTTCCCTCCAGGTGACAGTTAAAGGTGTGGACTACCAGCCTCAGACACCGAGTCCCAATAAGAAACACGCCAAAGCCATGGCAGCGACAGTTGCCCTGCAAGCTCTGGGAGAGGTAATACTAATACTAATTTTGTTAATCTAACTGAATTAAAATTATGGGTAGATTGTGTTTAAATTCTGTAAGTCTAATAATAATAAGGAATATTCCATAAACATTATTTGAATCTTTTTGGATCTATTTTTAATCCTGGTGAACATTTTTAAAAATGTATTTTAATATGCTTATAATTTTTTTAAAAAGTGTCATTAATTGCTGATTATATAATATAGTGATATAATTGTGATGCGTTTTGTTTGCAGGTTCCTGCTGATGGTCCAGGACTTTATACCGGCCCCGTCTTCACTGCTGCCTCCACCGGTCCTCTGTTCTCTACATAAACACTCTGACACTACAGGTTATTTCTAGGAGGTCACCGTCAGGGCCAAAAAGTGTGGCGGCTTATTTATAAGAAGAATTTTGTCGATACTCTAAAGTAGAAACCAGTCGGAGCCGTGAAGACCAGTCTGACTTCAGATGAGTATCTTTATATCGACGCTGTGTGTGACCGATTTTATACACAAACGTTTGTTTTGAGTCCACAAAGCTCCTGACGAACAGCCTCTAGTGGTGGGATGGTTGAACTGGAATGGAGTGGATGGATCTACGTGTTGTTACAGCATTTTAGTCCAATGCTTTACCCCAAGCCTCTACAGATGTGAGTTTCTCTGTATTGTATATGTTGGCTGTCCCGGCAAAGCAGGGCTAGGTTGGGCTGTTAAGCTAAAGTTACTAGCTAAATGACAAACTGTCTGTTAGTCTTTATAACCTGGACTGAAAAGAGTCTGAAAGATCATGTGACAAACCTTGAAAATTGTCTGGACAGAAATAAAAAAGTATATTTATACCATTTGGACTGTATATCTTATTTAGGAAATCTGCTAACAGGAAGTGCTAACTGGATATGCTAACAGGATGTCTCCTGAATCAAGGTGAAGCTCAGCTCAAACTTTATTGATGAATCAAGATGCAGTAAAATAACGTTTATTTCTACGCGTTTAATTGAATTAAGAACAACAGAATGGACGTTTAACATCAAACCATTGGTTAATGTTGGTCATGTGACTGAGTTCAAAATCAGTCATCAGCAGTGAGGTCAAAGGATCAATCATCAGTAGTTGATCAAAAGACAGGAAGTTGTCAGCATCATTTAAATTACCACCAATGACACCAGAGCACCAATCACAGACCCTGCTGCAGAGGAGGGGGCGGAGTTACGTAGGTCAGCATTGCAACACTTGAAGGCGAGACTGGACACCCCGAAAAAATCAATAGTTACTGACCAGATGATCATCTTCATCAGTCAGAACCTTGATCAGTTCGCGTCACAATAACACGCCAGTTAGCAGCTCCAGTTAGCATTAGCGTTCAGAAGCTGACCATCTGGTGGGGAGGGCAGGTCCCTGGGGGAACATCAGGGACCCGTCAGTGTCTGAAGTACTCAGACACTGACGGGACGTCGTTCCACCTGCAGGAGAACAGCAGAACCTCAGTGGGTGTGGCTATGACCAGCCTGCCAATCAGAGCGGGGCTCAGGTGGTTCAGGTTCCTCTCTCGTAGAGGGTGAGGCAGGCGTCGTCATGGCTACAGTCACGCTGTTGGTAGCAGCTGGAGGTGTCCACATGGTGAACACCTGATCAGGAACTGATGACCCGTTATCAGAGCGACAAGCAGAAGCTAAAGCACCGCGTCCAATCAGAGCAGAGAAGACTAGCGGGCCCGCCCCCTGGGAGCGCTCCATTTTCACCTCAGCCGGAGTGTCCCTTCAGTGTCAGGCTTCTGTCGCCAAAATCCCAGCAGAAATATGGCATTATGACGAGGGTGAAGCCCCGCCCACAAGGAGGAGTCTGTCCAACATTCGAGTCATTGTCTTCATTGAGGCTTCAAAGAGGGAGGCACGAAGCATGACCTCTGATTGGCTGGCTGCTGGTGTTGCGTTTACCTGCACAGGTGTCATTAATACTGAATGAAGGTCTGAGCATCAGGTTTCAGTCACCCTGTGATGTCACAGCTCTGCCTGCAGTTGATTGGTCCACGGGCTTCAGCATCGTTACAACAGGTGTCAGCAACCCTGTGATGTCACAGCTCTGCCTGCAGTTGATTGGTCCACGGGCTTCAGCATCGTTACAACAGGTGTCAGCAACCCTGTGATGTCACAGCTCTGCCTGCAGCTGATTGGTCCACAGGCCTCCGATGAGAAGTGAAACCTCGTTCATTATTGAGAAGCATCAGTTTCAGGAGGACGACGGTGAGTGTTTGATGTGTTTCTGCTCCGATAGTATTGATCATGTGATTATTGATTGATTGGTTGAGACCAGTGATGTCATATGTACATGAAGTAGACAGATACGGCTTCTACTTTCCATTCCATCAGGGATCAGAACCAGAACCAGACACCTCCAGTGGGTTCTTTTTACTCCAACAGTCATTATCAATCAATGATCATTCGTCAATAATCATGACTCATCTGTGACATCATCACTGATCCAGGATGTTTGTGTTCTCAGACTGACGACACGTGCAGCACCACATGGATCCGGACCGCATGGGTAAATCGGGTCTCCTGTGTTCTGAGTCGCTGGTCCCACCTGTTTTTACTGAATCCTACCAAGTTCTACTGAATCAGTTCTCCTGAGGTGGTTTCAGGGGGTCCTACTAGTCTCTGAATCATAGGTTCTGTTGGGTTCTACAAGGTTCTACTAATTCCTACCGCAATCAACCCTGAAAAACTTGAAATAGTCCTTTTCAGTGTACGGAGGTACTGTGTGGGTGTAGGATGGTTCTTTGAGGTGTAGGATGCGTTCGTTTTCCCATATCCTGTTGTTGTTGACATCGCCCTGCGAGCGTTTGCTTTGTGATGTCATGTTCTTGTCGTTTTGTCGCTGATGATGCAGAAGCGGGGGCTGAGGTCCTTCCCTCCATCTGCAGGGCGACCTTGAAGCTGGTGACCCTCCAGAGGCGCTGCCGCAGTGAGTCATGTGATCGCGTCCCTTTGTTTCTTCACGGGTCACACATCCATGCTAACGCTAACGCGGTGTGGTTGTGTGTTCTCAGTGGACACGGTGTCCCTGCAACACATCAAAGTGGCCCTACGTTCCCTGGGACGACAGGAAGTGGAGCTGACCAGACAGGAAGTGACTCACGCTCTGGACAGGATGTTCCACACTGCTTCACAAGAGGTTCCACGAGAGAACGGCGCCGTCGAGGAGACGTGCAGTCTGATGTTTAGGCTGTATGACCGGTGGGAACATGTTACATGTGATTTACATGCGTGACACACACGTGTGTGTGTATGTGTGTGCAGAGAAATGTCACGCTGTACTTGTAGGATCCATGTCTGTGTTTACTTTCAGGACTCAGTCTGGTCGCTTGTCAGCTGATTCTTTTCAAATTGCTCTGATTGGTCTGTCAGCGGAGAGTCTGCTGGTCAAATACAGAGGTGACTGTCTGTCTGTCTGCCTGTCTGTCTGACTGTCTGTCTGTCAGATTAAACCCTGCTCCTGTTCTTGCAGCTCTTCTTGGTCTAGCAGACAACGGTTCTGGGTTGGTCAGCAGGTCTGGACTCAGGTGTTTGTTGGACGACCTCAGCCAGGTCATTAACTCTTTGACTCCTGGTGACCAAAATGAACCATTTTGCTGGTAGTTTAGCAGTGAGACACTAAACATTAGAAAGTAGCTCCTCCCTGCCTTCATCATGTGTTCAGATCCCGTCAGCGGTCCAGGAGGAGGCGCTGTTTGGTGGCGTGGAGGCCGCCGTCACTTCCTGTTTCACTGGGGTGAGAAAACAAACCAATCAGGATGTCTTTGTTGGTTGTCATGTTGATGAACCAACCAACTGTTTCAGGTGTTGACCCCAATGTTGGGCAGACAACATGTGCTGTCCTGGCTGCAGAGTGAGCCACGTCTATTGCTATGGTTACCCACCCTGTATCGTCTAGCCATCAGTCAGGAGGTCACACACAACGTACGCTGTCATACCTGCAAGACTGCCCCCATTGCTGGACTCAGGTGACCCGTCGATGTCCAATGAAAGAACGTCTCTGAATGGAACCCAATGCACTGTGGCTCTAACTGAAGTTTAACTAGACTAGAGTTTACCAGACCCTAGTTTACCAGACCCTCGTTTACCGGACCCTAGTTTACCGGACTCTAGTTTACTGGACTCTAGTTTATCAGACTCTAGTTTACCAGACCGTAGTTTTATCAGACTCTAGTTTACCAGACCGTAGTTTACCAGACTCTAGTTTACCGGACTCTAGTTTATCAGACTCTAGTTTACCAGACCGTAGTTTTATCAGACTCTAGTTTACCAGACCGTAGTTTATCAGACCCTAGTTTACCAGACCCTAGTTTACCGGACCCTAGTTTACCGGACTCTAGTCTACCGGACTCTAGTTTACTGGACTCTAGTTAAACCAGACTCTAGTTTTCCAAACTCTAGTTTATCAGACTCTAGTTTACCAGACCGTAGTTTTATCAGACTCTAGTTTACCAGACCCTAGTTTACCTGACTAGTTTACTAGACCTTACCTTACCAGACTGTAGCTTACCAGACTAGTTTACCAGAGTCCAGTTTATCAAACTCTAGTTTAACTGACTAGTTTACCAGACGCTAGTTTACCAGACTCTAGTTTACCAAATTCTAGTTTATCAAACTCTAGCTTACCAGACTCTAGTTTACCAGATTGTGTTTCCAGGTATCGCTGCAGGAAGTGTTTGAATGTCCAGGTGTGTCAGAGCTGCTTCCTGTCAGGCAGAGAGTCAGTCAGACACCGGAGTCGACATCCAATGATGGCGTTCTGCACACAGGTAACAAATGACTGACGGGTGTTGTGCGGTCCTGTCACCCTGTGTTGCCACGGTGATGCTCTAGATGACTGTTGGACTGTTGTTCTTTTTTCCGTTTGTGTTGTCAGCCGACGTGGAGAGAGTCTCTGTCCTCGTTAGCGCGTAGCGCTCGTCGTACCCTGTCACCTCGGCGACACACTCAGAGAGAGGCTGACAGGAGAGCAGAGGAGGGCGGGGCTTACCTGAGCAGGTAAAGTCACATCAGTCCACCTTTCAAATTCTGTTGGGTGTGACCACACCTTTGGTCACCTTCATTTCCTTGTTGTTGCTCTTTAGCCCTCCCCCCACGGATGTGACAACACCAGCTGTCTCAGCAGCCAATCAAAATCCCTCCTTTAACAGAATTGTGTCCCATGATGCCTCAGTGCAAACTCTTTCACTGCAGGTTGACAGCAAGCCCCAGCAGGTGAGCTGATGGAAGCTATGATGATGTTGATGATGGTGATGATGATGATGATGATGATGATGATGATGATGGTGATGATGATGATGATGGTGATGATGGTGATGATGATGATGATGATGATGATGATGATGATGGTGATGATGATGATGGTGATGATGATGATGATGTCATTAACCAGGCAGACCAGTCTCTCCTCACTGAAGTCAGAAACCTGCAGAGAGACAAATGGTGAGATCAGAACCGACCAATCACAGACTGTCAGGAGCGAGTCTTCACCTTCATCATCATCACCATCATCATCTTCATCCCTGTTGATCGACAGGTTGTTGGAGCAGCAGCTGCAAGCCTGGAAGGTCACGGTCCAATCAGAGCAGGGCATCCTGGGGAACAGGTGTTCTGAGATGGAGGTTACCATGGTGACGCTGAGAGAAGACAACCTCAGCTTACAGACGATGCTCACAAAGGTCGGCTGTTTGGGATGCATTCCAATATGTTTGACGCTCAAACTGTGGAGGGATTTTGAAGCTCACTGATTGGCTGTTTGGTAGGGAAATGCATTGTGGGAGTTGAAACAGCAGGTGTTTTTGTTCTTCAGGCTCTGAACGAGATGGAAGCTCAACGCCACGCCATCGAAAGGGTCCAATCAGAGACAGAGAGCAACGTGACATCATCAGACTCAGAGGGACATGAGGCGGGGGGAGGTGACGATGAGGAGCAGCTCACCTGCAGTGAGGAAGAGCAGCCATCTCCTCCCATAATGCACCAGGTAGCAGCTTCATCACATGACACACATTGTGAAGATGAAGATGCAGGGGAGAGGTTTCTCCATCCTGTGGGACGCCAAGATAACACAGAGGGGAGTGGCCCTCAGGGCACCCGTCTGTCTAAAGAGGCAGAAGAACGGGATTGTGGGAGCTGTAGTCCAGATCAGCTGCTGCAGGAGGCTGTGGAGAGGCTGAAGACGGAGATGGATGTGAACACGTGGACAGAGAGAGAGACAGGTGAGTCAATCCTGTCAGGAGGAGGCCGGCTGACCCGGAGTCACAGCGCCACCTGCTGCTGTGGAGGTGAACTCCGCTGCGGTCGGAAGAACACGCCAAAAGAACACGTCAAATGCGTGTTACTGCATCGTCACGCCGATCATCTTCGATCTTGTTTCCAGATGACAGGAGGGGGGCGGAGCTTCTGACGGCGGCGGCCCAGGTGGGAGAGTCGGTTCACCTCCTGGTGGACGCCGTGGGAGACGAGACGAGGTGCTTTAAGAGTGTGGAGCCGGCGCTGGACTGGAGGCCCCACCGCCAGTGACCCCTGGAACTCTCCTGGGAACATTCTCCTCCCCACAATGGAATGAAACTCCTGAATCAGCGTTTCTGTGCTAACATCCTGGACTCTGAGCTTCTCAGTCTTCTTCAAAACCCACAATTGAGGCTTAAACCTGCGGAGCTTGATTAATTAATCAATCGGTTTATTAATTAATTTAGTCCTGAACATTAAACTGACACACACACACACACACACAAATTCAGTTCTTTATATTGGCTTTAATGGTAGTTATACAACAGTGACCCCTACAGGAGACAAGGAAAACAGCATGCAGTGAAAATGACGTCATCTGATGGACAATAACAGAAAATGAATGTGTCGACATAGAGTTCATGATTTAATGGGTCGGGGGTGACGGTTAGGGGTCAAAGGTTAGTCCAGAACCAGCTTTGTGTAAAAACATGATCTGACTTATTAAAAAATTTCTTTTAAAAAACACGGCCAGAGAAAAAAAAGTAGAGAAAAATAAATAGCAAGTAAGGCACTCCTGTGACCAGACCAGGGGTCATGTGACCAGACCAGGGGTCATGTGACCAGACCAGGTACCCTGTTACCTTCGTGTCCTCTCACAGCCCCGCCCCCTCCGGGCCCTCCCCCGTCGGAGCGAGGGGGGGTCTGGAGAGCTGGGGCGTTTCCTGGCGGTTCCCGCGCGCCGCAGCCCCTCCCTTCTGGTCTGAAGGGGCGGGGCCACAGCCTTGGCTCTTCTCTTGGGGGGCGGGGGGGGCGTCCTGCTTGTTCGTCGGCGACTCTCCCGTTCCGATCTGCGGTGAATTGAAGGGGGCGGGGTTTGAGATATCCCGCCCCGCCTCCTGGCTGTCTCCTGTTTGTCTGTCGTGGGCGTGTCCCTACTGAGCGCGCTCAGTGGGAACCTGAAGGCAGTGTCTACCGACCTCTGACCTTTGCCCTTTGAGGATCCTGACACTCCCTCCCCCATCGTCCTGTCAGTGTTCAGGTCTGGACTGAGACTCCGGAACAGCTGACGGACGCAAGGCGGGGGCGGGCAGGGGGCGGAGCCTCGGCCCAGCAGGTACCCTTTAGGGGGGTTCTTCAGGATGCGGTGGCTGCTGGGGTCATAGAACCTGACAGGAACCTGTTTGTATTTGACCTTTAACCCCTGCAGATCCAGGGGGCGTCTCTTTTTCCTGCAGCGCTTGGAGGCGGAGCCTGGGGTGGCCGTGTGGGCGGGGCTTGAAGGGGAGCAGAGGAAGTAGACCAGAGAGGTGCGCGGCTGGACCGGCGTGATGATGTTGGAGTACGACGGGGGGAGGAAGCGCCACGTGTCGACGTCAGGAGTCCTCTCTCCTACGTCCTGATTGGCTGCTGGAATGCTAAGGGGCGTGGCTTCCGGAGCGGCTTGATGGACAGCTGGGATGACCAACTGGACCGTCTGGGTGCTGTGACTCACTTTGACCACCTGAAGGAACAGAAGCGGGTTTGAACGTCGGCACCAGAAGCGATGCATCATGGGAGATGGACGCCTGTTCTCACCTGACACCTGGACGCCACTCTGAGGCCCCGCCCCTTTCGCCTCCTCCTCTTAAAAGTCCTGGAATCATCGTCATTGCAGTCCAGTAACGGCAGGATGCCGGTGTCTGGCTCCGCCCCTTCGCTCTGACCACACCTCTTCTTGCTCCGGCTCCTCCTCCCGTACCTGAAGGAGACGACAACAGCGTCACCTGACGCAGGAACAGGAAGCGAGCGGCGCCGCCCTGGTGGGCGTACCTGGCCAGCGACTCGCTGTCGAAGTAGCAGACGAACGCTTCCTGTCTGAACTGGCGAACCAGTCTCTCCACCCGCTCCTCGTCCTCCTGCCTGATCTGGGCCCAGCTCTTCCCGTTAAAGGGTCCGGGGACGTGTGCCTGGGTGGGCGGGGCCACCCCACCCCCAGGGCGGCGCTCCCTTTGGAGGGTGTCGTGGAGCTGCTGCGAGTACACCTGGTCCTCCAGCTCCACCTGAGCGTCCATCAGACGGCTAAGCTCCGCCTCCTCCGTCCGGCCCCCAGGGACCGCCGTCTGTCTCAGAACCCTCTGCGGAGAAACAACCCCCCTAGTTAGAACACAAAACGGCCCCCGCCCTCCGACCGCCGCTCTCACCTGCACCGGCGAGTCCCAGTCGTCGCTCTGGGTTTCCGTGGAGACGGGGATGCTGAAGTGGGAGCTCTCTGACCCCTCCTGCTGGCAGGGCAAGGGCGCGTCGCCATGGCAACACATCTGAATCACCTGAAACACAAACATTGACGATCAAACGTACGATCGGCGGCTGTGATTGGTTGATGAGGACGTCACATGACCCACCTCCTCGATGGTCTCCTTCACGGGGTCCGAAGGGAATGCCCCCTCTTTGTGAGCCTCCCTCCTCTCTTTCTCCCAGGTCAGCCAGGGCAGCAGCTGTGGGGGGGCCCGGGGGCTGGTGGCCTGGGGGCCGGGGGCCGGTCCGAGGTGGGGGCCTGACCGGGGGTCAGGGGCGGTGCTGTCGCGTGGCGGCGGCGGTGAGGATGAGGAGGAGTTGGTTTTCCTCCTGTTTGTCTTCCTGTGGGCCTTCCTGTGGATGGGGGGGAGGGGCTCAGCATTCAAGGGCGGAGCCTGTGAGCCTGTGGCTCCGCCTCCTGCCTGGCTGTGCTTGTCGTCTTCTTCCCGATTGGCAGGCTGACAGGGGGCGTGGTCGGACCCGGACAGGTGGTCACGGGTACCCAGAGAGGAGGAGGCGTCGTCGTTGGAGAGGTGGGCGTCGTCCAGCTGTTGCCGTGGCGACGGGGGTGTGGTCACTGATGGGAGGTCGGCGTGGGACGGCCTGATGGTCCATCCATGCAAATCACAAGCAGATCGAGCTTCACCACGACGTCGACGTGACAGCCAATCGGCGTACGGTCGTCATGGCGACAGAGGCGTGTTTGTTCGGGCTACCTGGGGTCCTTGTAGCGGTGGGGGTGGTGCCGGAGGACGTCCTGCAGGAAGCGCTCCAGCAGGGGGCGCTGGGTTCGGCTGCTCCCGGCGGAGGAAGTGCTGCCGGAGCCCCGGGAGGAAGTCTGGACGCAGTCCAGGTGTCTGAGGCTGGACAGGTGCTGCGAGACGAGACGTGATGTCATCAGGAGGCGCTCCCCTCTGATTGGTCGGCTGTGGTGTTCTGTGTCCTACCTGGTCCAGGTTGCTGTACAGGACTCTGCAGTATCCGCAGTAACCCTGTCGGCTGGGCTTGACCCTGGAGGGTCCCGGCTGAGGCTCCGCCCACATCCTTCCACAGAGACACAGGTGGAATCGATGGACCAATCACAGAAGATACCGCCAATGTCAGGTGAGAAAGGTCCCGCCCCCAAAACTCATTTTACACAACAACAACAACAACAAGAAAGGGAAATAATGAACTCACCTGTCCGTAGAATCCGCCTTCTTCTGGTCATCTGTAACACACACACACACACACACACACACACACACACGGTCTGATCAGTAGGGCAAATCGTTGAGGTGCTAATCAATGACTGATTCATTGATCTGTTCATTTTCTCCTCGTTACAACAGGAGTCACAACAGGAGAACCTGAGGGTGGTTGTTGGTTCTTCTCTGCATGAAGCAGAGTGACTGACAGGTAACGACCTCCACCAGTCTGTTTCCTGCCTGTTTCCTGATGCCAGTCTGTTTCCAGTCTGTTTCCTGATTCCAGTCTGTTTCCTGTCTGTTTCCAGTCTGTTTCCTGATTCCAGTCTGTTTCCTGATTCCAGTCTGTTTCCTGATTCCAGTCTGTTTCCTGTCTGTTTCCAGTCTGTTTCCTGATTCCAGTCTGTTTCCTGATTCCAGTCTGTTTCCTGATTCCAGTCTGTTTCCTGTCTGTTTCTAGTCTGTTTCCTGATTCCAGTCTGTTTCTTGTCTGTTTCCAGTCTGTTTCCTGTTTCCAGTCTGTTTCCTGTCAGTCAGTAAGTTTCTCTCTTCTTCTCAAATTATTTTGTTTATTTGTTGCCATGGAAACGGAGGCTCAGTAACATCAGACTGGATTCAGATATGTCTCAGGTGGCGTGGCCACGCCCTCCACTCAGCAACCAATAAGACCAACTTGATGATGTCATTAATGCGCGCCAAACTTTCAGACGTCCGACCGAAGACGAAGCGAAGTTTGTTTTGAGCAGTCAGACCAGAACCAGAACCACCAGCTATGATGTCATACCTGAAGACATCATGGGGGGGCGGTACTTACCTTCATCAGACGAGTCCGACATCCTGCTGCTGACTGACGGCTGAAACACAGTCATCACATTGATTAGGTCGCAAACCAGATCAATCGATCAATCAATCTTGATCATCACTGTTCAGGACGCTCACCGGGAGGCAATGCAGTCAGTCGATCATCTGACCAATCAGAGCCATCCATGCTGTAACCGATGGTAACCAGGTGACCGTTTGAGGTAGGTCCGTTTGAAGGTCCATGAGTCTGAGAAGAAAACAACACGCTAACGGCCGGCGGTACAACACGCCATCGACACGCGTGTCAGAATACCACGACCTTTACCTCATAGCGTGATCAATCAATCAATAGGAAATGAGTCCATCGACTGATAGATAGAAAACGATTTCATAAACCGATCAATAGGAAACGGTTTCATCAACCAATCAGAAGGAAATGGTCCCATCAACTGAACGTGAAGCTGGATAAAAAACAGAATTTGATCATTAATCAATACAAACTGATTGGGAAAGATTTTAGTTTGTCAGGTTGATCAAAAAGCTTGTTGGAAAATCTTTTTTATTCATGAGATCAATAACAAGTATTGATTACTGATTAAAGCCATCAGGATTTAGAATCACTATCAGAAGCTGTTGACGCCTATCTGATGTGAACCAATCAGAGCGCAGCTCTGCCTCAGCTGTGATTGGCTGACGTTCCCCGCCGCGTTGTGATTGGCTGACGCTGACTAGCTGCAGCGCTAACGGCTCCGCTTTAAACTGGTTCGTAAAAGCCGGGTTTAAAAGCAGGTCGCGAGACTCTGGTGACGTGTCAGACGGTGACGTGATCCCGCCCCTCGGGCAGCTGCTAGCTTTAGCAGCCGCTTAGCTGTTCGCACGCGGCGAGTCCGCGCGCCACGCGACGGGGGAGGTGATTGGCTGCTTCAGAATCACCACACCGATACCGATCGATCACCGATATTACCTGGAGCTGCTGCTGTTCGCGGTCCCGCGGTAATCTCCCGACGCGTTGCTCCGCCGATGTTTAGTTTCCGGTCTCGTTCTTCTTCTGCGGTTTGTGTGAGACGGTCACGTGATCACAGACGTGCTGCCGCCAACAGGCCAGACAGGAAACAGACGGGTCAGACACGTGACGTCCGGCTTTTTCCTGTTTTTTGTTTTTAAAAAACGCGTTCAACTGAGATTTTTTTTATTTCTAACTTTATTCATAAAAAATTTAAAGATAGAAATAACTGAACCCATGTGACCAGAGCAGCCAATCACAGACAGCTGCTGGTTTCACCACGCCTCAGAGGGAGTCCTCTGAGCTTCCCGTTTAGATTTTGACCACATGACCAACCTTCGGGTCGTTTTTCGTGCATTCTGATTGCTGCCCCCGGCCAATGGGCGTGTCCACCTCCACCTGTTGATCAGCTGACATAACAAACAAACGTTTTGTGTTCAAGTGCTTTTTATTCATGGCTTTTCTCTTCAGATCTTGTTGAAGGCGGCGACGTCCATGGACTGGACGTAGTCCTCGAAGGCCGTGATGTGTTCCTCCAGCAGGTCTGTGCCCACCTGGTGACAAGAGCACAGGTCAGACCCACAGGTCATGAGGTCAGACCCACAGGTCACGAGGTCAGACCACACCCAGCGGCGGGGGCGGAGCTCTCACCTTTTCGTCTTCCACCACACAGCCGATCTGCAGCTTCTTGATGCCGTACCCCACCGGGACCAGTTTGGCTGCACAGGAAGCCATCATTAATCAATAATCATTCCACTATCAATAATCAATGACACTCAATAACGGTTACACTGACATTCACCGATCAATTCTCTGCAGCTCTCAGATCAAAAGAATCTCATCAACATTCAGCCGAAAGATGGTGAGATAGTTCATCACCGTCTGCAGAGATTGATCGATCGATCGATCACTGATCAGACAGCACAGGCCCCGCCCCCGACCTTTAGTTCTACGTGTAGGATCGTAGTACCGTGTGGAGCACTTACACTGCCCCCAGACCAGCCCGTCCATCTGAATGCTGCGAACACACTCCTCTAGTTTGGCCATGTCCGTCTCATCGTCCCACGGCTTGACGTCCAATAGGATCGAAGATTTGGCGATGAGGGCGGGCTCTGAAAGAAAAAGGAGTGGTCAGTTACTGTGGCAACCGGCTCATCCACCCTCAGGAAGCTGGTGGCTGTCAGACAAACAAGGTGTCCATCAGGCAGTCAGCCGAAAGATGGTGATTGGTTCATCATCATGTGACGTCATGGGATTGGAGGATGGAATCCTCAGGAAGTACTGATGATGTCACTGTGATGTCACATACTCTTGGCCTTCTTGGCGGTGTACTCTGCCAGGCGCTTCTCCTTCAGCTGGGTCAGCTCAGCGTCTTCCTGTAAGACGAGATGCAGGGCGTCAGAACCGACCCGACGGAACAAACCCAACACGCGGTCGCGGCGCTCACCTCTTCATCCGACCCGAACAGGTCGAAATCATCGTCATCATCGTCGTCCTTGGAGGCGGGGGCGGAGCCTGAGGTGGTGTCAGCCACACCTGCAGGGCCGTACTGCCCCAGAGGCTTCTTCACACCTGGGAGACTGCCGACAGCGAAGGAGGGGTCAGACCCGTTACACCTGTACCCCCCCCCTCCCCTGCTAGTGACCGGTCCTCACCTGTTCTTCTGGCTCTGGTACGACTTGATGTGGTTGTACCACCTGAGGGCGTGGCAGAGGTCAGCTGAGGGCGGGGACGGGATGGCGTCGAAGACCGCCACGTCGGCTTGAGACGGGACGAACCTGAGGACGACAGAACCGATCAGAACAACCGATCGATCTTTAATCAATAACAGAAAAATCAGCCATCAACACTGCAAAGCACTTATTGTACTAAAATCTATGCTATGCTAACAGCCCTGCTCTGATCGATTGATTACCAATCAAACACATCAAGATTCAGATCAGATGATCAATCACAACTTTAAAGTCGACGTGGCGTGGAGCGGAAGTAGAGCTGCAGGTTAGCACCATGTGGCTAGCTAGCGATAGCATGTGGCTGCAGCTAGATAGCGATAGCACGTAGCTTTAATAATAACAACAACGACAATAATAATAACCAATAACAAATAATAATAATGGATTCGATTTATTAAAGCAAACAAAAGCAGCTGCTGGTCTGAAGCCGGTTCCTCCACTCCGCTAACAACACGCTAGCTAACTGTTAGCCGCCGTTAGCTCGGCTAGCAGTTAGCAGCGGAAACACACCGTCCCGTCCCGGTTTGTTTTCGCAGCAGCCGTCCCCCCCCCCTCCCCGCACCGGACTCACCCCTCGATGTAGCTCCGGTCCGCCAGGAACTGGTTCAGCACCTGGAGGCCGGACGCAGACTTCAGGTCACCGAAGCCCATGACGGAGAAGAAACGGCGTGGAGGACGGAGAGGAAGACCGGAAGGAGGGAGGAGGAGCAGAGGCGCGCTCTTATAGGCGCAGACAGAGCAAGCCCCGCCCACCTCTATCCAATGGGCTCCGCCCCCAGCGCCGACCCGGGGAGGGGGGGACTCGTGGCGCCTCCTTCCTGACAAAATATAGAACTTAAATATAATTTGCGCAAATGTATATTAGATTATTCAACCCGTGACAGGAAATGACGTCAGCAGGTGTTACTGAGATGTGACCTGTAGTTGTTGCTGACTTGATGACGTCACCACCACACACATGGAACCTGAGGATTGCACCTGTCCCAGCATAAAAAATGTAGTCAGACTTGTCACACGGTCACATGACCTGCTCCGATTGGATGCTGCTCTCCTATTGGCTGATTGCCATAATGACTTGATTACACCTGTGAAACATTGGACAGGTGCGCTTCAGAGAGGCAC
Source organism: Antennarius maculatus (assembly GCA_013358685.1). Taxonomy (NCBI): domain Eukaryota; kingdom Metazoa; phylum Chordata; class Actinopteri; order Lophiiformes; family Antennariidae; genus Antennarius; species Antennarius maculatus. The sequence continues at coordinate 1,444,091 of CM023629.1, forward strand.
AGGACTGTCAGGGAAGACGGACGGTGATTCCACGCCACGAGACGACCGATGGGTCAAAGTAACAGCGCCAGTCCTCAGGTAACTCCAAGACTCACCTGGCAGACATGTGACCGCGTTTTACCTGTTTCGGTCAATGCAAATCGATCGCTAACGTCTGGGTGTGTTTTTCATATCATATGTGATAAAGACTCGTGATGTCACCTCATTTTACTGACACCTGTTAGCACCAGGTGTGAACAGAGAAGTCGCTATCCTCGTCATTAGCATGTAGCAGTTAGCTTGTGTCCATTATATTGTCTGCTCAGGTGATCCTGATGGGTTTGGATTTGTCTGGGAAGTCGACTCTGCTGGCCAGACTGCTGACAGGACAGGTGAGACCCCACTGCACAGGTAGAGACTTCCTGTCAGGTGTGACCCCGCCGTCAAGAGTCCACATCTGTCTTTAACTTGTAGGTGATGGAAACATCGCCGACCATCGGATTTAACGTGGGAACTCTAGTCCTTGACAAAAAGACGTCTCTGACGGTGTGGGATGTGGGCGGACAGAAGAGCATGAGACACAGCTGGAGGTAAATATAAGCCACGCCCATCAAATGAAGCAGGTGGTACGGGTTCAGGTGGTGGTTCGCCCGTTCAAGTCTGTTGTTTTTGACAAATGTTCAGGTTCTACCTGGACGACTGTAAGGCGCTGGTCTTTGTGGTGGACAGCAGTGACCCCACCCGGCTGCCTGAGGCCCAGAAGGCGCTGAAGAAGGTTCTTGGTGATGAGAGGTTACGAGGGATCCCTCTGATGGTTCTGGCCAATAAGAAGGACCTGCCGAAATCCATGACTATACGAGAGGTACGAAACGCACACCAAATGAACCCGAACCCTTAAGCCTTACCCTAACCCCCAACCCCCAACCCTTAACCTCTAACCCTAACCCCTAACCTCCAACTGTTAACCTCTAACCCTAACACCTAACTCCTAACCACTTACCTCAAACCCTATCCTGCTAACTCCTAACCCCAAACGTTAACCCCTAACCCTTAACCCTCACCCTAACCCCTAACCCTTAATCCCTAACCCCCAACACCGACACTTACCCCCCCAACATGACTCTAACCCTTAACCCCAACTAGAGGTAAGATCTTAAAGGGACAGTAAAGTTAATTTTAAGTGACACACATGTTATTCATCATTATGAAAAATAGAAGAAAATATAAATTTTATATGTATAGTATCATCCGTTTGGTCAAAAAAGCTTAAATCTGTGCCGCAGCAGCTTCCGCATTCAGTGGTCACGTGGGCATCAACGTCACTGGCGCCCAACATAGCTTGACAGCCATAAGAAACAATGCAGCTCTAGACGCGATTAACACCAAAGGTATCATGGTTACCTGCGCGGTGAACAGTTGTGTCAACAGAACAGCAAAAAGACGCCGCTTTCAAATAAATTCACTGTGAAATTAGTAACAACTAGAGTTAGATGCGGTTAGCTCAATGCTAACATAATATGGACAATCCCATTGACGGGCTAGCGCGTTAGCATTTTTAGCGCGATACCTTCCCAGAAGTTATTCTAAAGAACGACAGGTCCTTGTCTTCGCGTCTTTTTGCTGTTCTGTTGACACAACCGTTCATCGCGCAGGTAACCATGATACCTTTGGTGTTAATCGCGTCTAGAGCTGCATTGTTTCTTATGGCTGTCAAGCTATGTTGGGCGCCTGTGACATTGACGCCCATGTGACCACTGAATGCGGAAGCTGCTGCGGTGAAGATTTTAAGCTTTTTTGACCAAACGGATGATGCTACACACATAAAATTTATATTTTCTTCTATTTTTCATAATGATGAATAACATATGTGTTACTTAAAATTAACCTTACTGTCCCTTTAAGCCCGAGTCCAAGCCCGAAATTGGGACCGGGTCGGGCTCAAAATGTTAATAATTACGTTCGAGTCAGGTCGGGCTGTCATACCCGGGTCGGGTCGGGCTTGATTTTTTTGTCCCAATTTTACCTCTGACCCCAACCCATAGCCCTTAACCCCTAACCCTTAACTCCTAACCCTGACACTTAACCCTAACTCCTGACCCTTAACCCTTACCCAGAGCATGTCCTAGGTCTCTGCTCAAAGCTAACGGGTCAGCAGCAGTCAGGGAACAAATGCCAACACCTGAACAACGACCAGCTACAGTCCTGTCCTCCTCTTCCTCTCACCCCACCCTCATTTCTATTTCCCCCACCTCTTGCCCTCAGATCTCAAACAATTTGGACCTACAGAGTGTCACAGACCGGCGGTGGGAGATCCAGGCCTGCAGCGCCCTGAAGGGTCTGGGCCTGCGACAGGCCTTCTTGTCCGTCGACAAACTGATCAAGAAGAGCTGAGAGGAAGAGGAGGAAATGGATTGTTTTAGGACACGATTTTAATGCCGGATCAATATATGCAGTGATCAGTGATCGTATTGATAATTAAACTTGTGCTGAACTTTTTCTTTGAGTTTTCCTCTGAGCTCATGAAACAATCTTATTTGAGACATTTTATCTCCAGCGGTCATGATGCTGTTATTTTATCAGAGCTTCACCTGAAGGTCCAGAAACCTCCTGGACAGGAAGTTAGTCCGCCTTAGGGGTTAGCCTTAGGGGTTAGCTTTAAGGGTTAGCTTTAGGGGCTAGCAATACTCCTGAACAGTCTGATAGAAACAAACACAAAGATGTGGCTTCATCGTATTTTATTGTTTATATGTGAATTTCATGTGATTCATACTGATGAATGATGACATCACAGGTAAAACTTGTCAAACAAGAAATGGTCTTTGGCACCAGAAAACATGTTTGTACATGAAAACAACAAACAACAAGCAAATAAACAAACAGTAACTTTAGCTCTGAAAACAACAAATAGATAAAACAGTTAAAAATAACGCACTGACATGTATACATAAAAGTGTGACTGATCAATATTAATCTGTGATCAATATTTAATTTTTTAACTGACCAATATTGAAATGGTTATATGATCAGTATTTATTGATGATTGATCAATCTCGGTCAATGTTTCACAGATCAAACTGTTGATCAGTTTATCATCACTGTTGCAGTTATCCTTACTATAGTGTGTTAATAAGCAGTTAAAGTGACAACAGGCTGGTTAATATACTAACACACACACACACACACACACACTAATCCACTCATTGATGGCTGGAACTTCAGAGGGGCCGTAAGAAAAGAAAGAACCCAGGAGAACATTTTCTACTGTGTGTGTGTGTGTGTGTGTGTGTGTGCAAGTTTATCAGTGAAGCAATCTTGTAACAGCACAAACCTTAAAGGAACAGTTCAGAGCCTATGAGGACATTACTCATCTCTGATTGGCTGAACTGTCCCTCTAACATTCTGGTCAGGACTAATCAGTGTTTAGGATTCCTCCTGGAGCTCCTCCTCCTTCTCCTCATGGCGGAGGGTGGAGGACAGAGCGTACTCCGCACTTAATCCCTCTGAAATTACAGCAGAGAGATCCACCTCTCCTTTCTCCATCTCCTCTCCTCCCTTCTCCTCCTCCTCTTCTTGAACTTCTTCTTGAACTTCTTCCTTCACCTCCTCTTTCTCGGTGGGGGCCAGCTGGGCGTGGACCTCGGTAAAAGGGGCCTCCTGGTCGGCGATGCCTGGCACGGAGAGCTCTACGTCGATCTCTCCATTGCCGGACTCGACGGTTGGAGGAGAGACTTCGGGGATCTGGGAGTCCGAGTTGCTGCGAGGCTGGAACGGAGAGAACATGGAGAGGAACTCAGGTGGATGTTAGGAATATGAGATCGACCTCTCAGAGAACCTCAGATGGACAAGAAGAGCCAGTACCTTCCTGATGCTAAAGGTCAAAGGTGAAACCTTCAGGCTGGACGTTCTTTGTTTGATCTTCTCTCGTTGTTCCTGAGAGACAATCTTGGTTCCGATCTTCGTCATCTTCTTCTCAATGTTCTGCCTGGAAAAAGCCTTCTTCAGACTGTCCACCTGCAGAGACAGGTGGACAGTCAGAACCGGTTACACTGAACTCATCTGGACCTGTCTAACTGGACCCATCTGTAGATCTTACCTTCTTCAGGCTGGACCGTTTCAGTTTCTCAGCTCTGGATTTCTCCATGTTCTCCAGATCATGAGGCCACAGCTCCTCCTCAAGCTCCGCCTCCAGTCCAACATCCTCATCAGATGATAGGTCGATGACGTGGAGTCCGCCCTCCTGGGACTGACTCCCGTCGATGACACCTGATTCATCACCTTCTTCCAAAATGTCCTCGCGAGGAAATGGAGGTGGGTCCTTCACAAAGACGCTGGCGGGGATCTCGTTCTCCTCCTGCAGGTCATGAACCCATCCGACAAACAACCAACACCTTCAACCACCGACAATATTTTACTGTCAAAACCAACTGATGTCCTTCGAGTCATTATTGACTGAAAGTCGCACATGAATGTTGTGTTATTGTAGTGATTTAAGGCGTTAAAGCTTTAGAAAATTCTCATTGATTACGGGATAAAAACTGTTGGCTGTCAGAGCTTTACTGGTGAAGATTTAACTTCTGCTCACACCCACCTGGAAGATGAGAACCTTGAAGTTGTTGCGGTTGATCAGGTGGGCATGGTTAGCCTCCAACTTCTTCACCTGAAGTCCTTGACGCTCCATCTTCTCACGGACCTGCAGAAACCGCAGTGTCTAAGTGCACGACGACGACAGTTGGACCAAACACTATGGAAGGTACCAGCTGGACCAAACACTATGGAAGGTACCAGCTGGACCAAACACTATGGAAGGTACCAGCTGGACCAAACACTATGAAAGGTACCAGCTGGACCAAACATTATGGAAGGTACCAGCTGGACCAGATCACCATGACTCCATGTTTGTACCTCCTTCATGGTGACGGACAGTTTGCGACTCTTGTCCAGCAGCTTGCTGACGGTGTTGGAGGTGTGGCTATGGCTCTTGGACAGCTTTGTCATATCGGCCTGGATCCCCCTGACCACGGATTCCATCTCCACCTGGTGCACCTGAAACAGAACAGGAGACTTTGTATGAGTCTATTCCACACACTCACTGACAAGGTCTTTGCTAAGCGGCCGGCTTGGGTGACTTTTATCTGAACATAAAGTCGACTTGCTGCAACTGAATTCCTCAGAACTGACATGTCTGAGAGTGTTGAAAATCATTTACACACTTTTTTTGGTTTTACGTCACGAGTTCAAGAGAAGCTTCTGCAGACAGTGAAATAACACTCATGTTCAAAGTTTCATACTTCAGCATGAAACACGTGACAGGTTTCTTGACCTTTTCCAGGGGACACTGGATTCCGTCAAGGCTATTCCTCTGTGCCCCCCTGACGAGTCAGTGCTGGGGATTTTCTGAACACCTCCAGCCCCAGCCTGTCCACACCAGCTTCCTGCTGCTATCAATGGAGGTCAAGTATGAACTATTCTAGTCTTTGTTGCCACTAGTTGTGCATGACTAGGATTTGTTCTTCGGTATGTCAGAACTCTTTTCCACTAGGAAACTTAGGGCGGATTGATCCCTGGACAATGGACCCAGAACAACTTCCTGTTGTACTGCCACGCCTTCACTATCAGATGGAAGCTATTCAACCCTTATGGCCCCTCTCTCCCAACTTGAGGCTAATATGGTCAATGAGGTAGCAGACATACATCAAATGTAAAGAAACTGGACACCCAACCCTATCCCGAGCCCCTAAACCTTACCCAAACCCTACCTCTCCCAGGGTTACCCTAACCTTAACCCCTAACCCTAACCCTGCCTCTCCTAGGGTTACCCTAACCCTAATTTGAACCTTAACTCTTTAAACAGTTTAGGCTAACAGTCTAACAGATTAGGGTTAGAAATTAGGGTTAGCATTTGTAGATATAATATGCCTGGCATCCAGGTGTTTTACCTGTTCAATCTAAAAATATGTGTTGTTGGAGCTGCTGATCTGTCGACAACTCTTTAGATCCTTCTGTTGACGGTTATCAGCCTGTTCAAACATGTTCTTAACAATCTGTCTATCCTCCAGCAACAAGCTAAAGGTTGGGATCTTCCAGAATCAGAATACGTTATCAGAACTTTGTAGGAATCTGCATTGGCTTCAGCTTCGCCTGCCGTGTCATGTGACGTCTCAGTGAGGGACAGAATTAGATCTTTGGTTGTCGGAAACACAAACAGACTAAAACTCGGCTGAACAGGATCCATGAACTGTTAGGAAGCGGTAAACCTTTAGCAGGGAGGAAACATTCCTGGTTTTAAACATGAACTTGTGTTTGGAATGTTTGAATGTGGAAACAACAGGAATGTCCTTTTAAAAGCAGGTTAGTTTCAGTAGTTTTAGCTATATCAGGTCTTTCTCTGAGTCCTTCTTGCAGGTTTTCTGGAACGAGTCGGTGCAAGTTTGCCCTGAACTGCCAGACCTGACACTGGGTGTGGTCCCACTCGTGGCTCACCTCCATCTTGTTCTGGTTCTCCTGCACCGTGTCCAGCATGTTGACCAGCTTGTCCAGCAGTGTGAGGACGGTGATGGCACTGATGGGACCCTGACCCATGGTCTCAGGGATCAGTCCTGCTAGGGTGGCAGATGGGGAGGCCTGGTTGTCCTCTGGCTGGTCCTGCTGGTCCAGCTGGTCCTGGTTTTCGGGGGGGACCAGGAGGTCTTGGGTCTGGTGGGTCTCGGTTGTCACCATGATGGCTCCGTGTTCACTCATTGACTCACACCAAAAACATTACAAAGTTCCACCGAAGGAAAATTGTTCGCTGCCTCCGCCCCACTCTCTCTCTCTCACTCTCTCTCTCTCTCTCTCTCTCTCTCTCTCTCTCTCTCTCTCTCTCTCTCTCTCTCTCTCTCTCTCTCTCTCTCTCTCTCTCTCTCTCTCTCTCTCTCCTCTTCCACTCCTCTCTCTCTTCTGCTCTCCTCTCTCTGCTCCTCTCTCCTCTCTTTCTCTCCTCCTCTCTCCCCTCCTCTCTCCCTCTCTCCCTCTCTCTCTCTCCTCCCCTCTCATTCTCTCCCCTCTCTCTCCTCCCTCCTCTCCTCTTCTCTCTCTCTCTCCTCTCTCATCCTCCTCCTCCCTCTCTCCCTCCTCTCGAACTCTCTCTCCCTTCTTCTCTCTCTCCTCCTCCCTTCTCTCTCTCTCTCTCTCTCTCGCGCTCTCACTCTCACTCGCCCTCTCTCTTGCTCTCTCAATCCTGCTCTCCCCTTGTGTGTGTTTGTGTGTATGTTATGCCTGGATTGGTTGAAAAACTTTCCGACTCTGGAACCGTCCACACCTTTAACTCCTTCACTGCCAAACAAGCATTCCGAGCCCTTTATCTGTCACGCAACTTTTTAATGTGGAAAAGAAAGTTACGGATAGGGTTAGTGTAAATAGTTAGGGGTTTGGAGGTCAGTGCTTCAGAGGTTAGAAGTTCGGCTTGGGTTTCAGGCTTGGGTTAGGGGTACAGGGTTAGGAAGTTAGGATTAGAGTTGGGGTTAGGGGTTATGGGGTTAGGGATTATGGGGTTAGGGGTTATGGGGTTTCAACTTGAATTAACTAGTAATCCAGGGTGAACAGGGACTGAAGGGTTAACTCCCTCTCTGCAGCTCAGCCTGGAACTCAGTATCTCTCCACCGCACCCAGGAGGAGGGGCCTGTTACCATGACAACTGTCAGTGTATAGAGGGAAAAAGCATTCATGACAGTCTCTCTCCCTCCTCTCTCTCCCTCCTCTCTCTCCCTCCTCTCTCTCTCTCTCTCTCTCTCTCTCTCTCTCTCTCTCTCTCTCTCTCTCTCTCTCTCTCTCTCTTCTCTCTCTCTCTCTCTCGCTCTCTCTTTCTCTCTCTCTCTTCTTCCAACTGATGTTTTTCAGGTGAAGTCATCTGGAAGGAAACCTCACTCCTCCTCTTTGTGTAGAGGTCTCTCACCCCTTTGATCAAAACCTGGTTAGTTTCTCACATGAAGACCCCAACCTACCATCGTAGAACCAATCAAACCAGTTAGAACCAATCAAACCAGTTAGAACCAATCAAACCAGTTAGAACCAATCATCACATCATCAGAACCCTTGGAAGTGCAGTGAGCCCTTGCACATTCCCGCATCAAACTTGTGATTTCACCTCACTGTGGATTTTTTGGTAGGCAGTCACATGATACCGTACATGCTCTCTATTGGCTCACAGCATGCAGAAGTGCGCTAGGTTCCATGAGTCTCTGACTTATGTGAGACACAAAAGTGCTTTAAACAGTTGATTTATAAATCGTAGCTCAATTGCGGAATTCATTAATTGCGATTGAGAACAAGGGCGCACTGTAATCGGTACTGTGCATGGGATGGGTTAGGGTTAGGGGTTAGGGTTGATTTGACTACAAGGGAACCTCAGGTGTCCTTGAGGGAAGACAACGTTAACAGTTAAGGTCAAACTACCTTTCTGTGTTTCTGTGAGCAGGACAAACCTTCTAAACAGAGTACAGTTAGAACACAGAACTGTTTTCTGTGTTTTAGAGTGTAACGGTAGAAACAGGAATCACATCATGGAATTCATACACAATACCCTCTCTCTGGACTGTGTGTATGTGTGTGTGTGTTGGGGGGGGGGGGGTACTTCCTTCAGCTGTTGGAACGTCAGGAATGTTCTTCCAGTCTTTATAAGAACATGAAGAAAACTCCAGTCTGCTGTTTTCATGTTGGAGAAAAGCTGATCTACTAATGTACTATTATTACTGTTACTATACTATTACTCTTACTGTACTATTATTCTTACTGTTACTAAAGTATTGCTGTTACTATTACTATACTATTACTTTTACTGTTACTACACGTACTGGTGTTTACAGACAGGAGGTGATGGGTTCACTAATGAAAATTCACTACTGTAATCACTAATGGTATTGAAACATCGACACCGAGATACGAGTGAATACGAGTGAAGTCTGAGGGCTTTCATATCGATAAAGTCTCTCCTGAAAATATGTGCAGTACAGGAAACGTCAAAGCGCTGTTTCCTGGGGTTATCGAGTGTCGTGTGGTTGCAGTACAGCCACCCTGCCAAAGAGGGCGCCCATGTTCACAATGAATGGGGCGCCGAGTAATGAAGCAGTTTTCGGCACAATTGTCCCAAACGGTTCGAAGTCCCATGGGGGCCATTCTGATATCATTACTCTGTGGAACAGATAATCAATGTCTTTCAGTTCTATCAGAACACAAAGGATTGTGTGCGACTCTTCCTGATGATGAACACGTCCTTCAGAAACTTGGGAACTGACTCAGACTCAAACACAAACAACTTCTACTAGACTTGGACTAAAATGACTTGTGAGCATCTCTGGTCTATATTCACACATTATCATGTTTTGCTGTTAGTACTCCACATCTAGTGACTGTGAATGAGACTAAAAGATACGGCTGAGGCGACATTGTGTGCAGAAATCTCACATCTCGTTATTATTACTGCATGGATGAGAGGACACATTCTCACATTCAGAACTTTAAAATAAAATCTGGTCTGATTGAAAATTTTAAAGAAAATGAAAGAAAATAGTTTAGTTTATAAGAAAATAATGTAATAATGTTTCATTCAAGTAAAAAAGTGTAATGAAATAATTCTTTGCTCTTCTTGATTTATATGACCTGGATAACTTAACCCTAACCCTCTAACATCTAACCGTAGTAACTACCTTCACCACTAGAGGGAGACAAACCTAAACGCCAGTCAGGAAAGACCAAATGAAATGAATGAAAGATAAATGTTTTATTAAAAAATTACACACGAATTGATTCAGAAAAGTTAAAAAGGATGCGAAATTTGCACATTTAAATAAATCCATGTCTTTTCAGTCGTAATTTTCTAGTTAAATTATTTTTCAGTCTGTACGCTTCTCTTCTGGACACCAAAGTTTTTCATTTTGCTGGGAAACCGACAATAAAGCTTTAAATCTGAATCTTCTTGGTAATGATGGTAATAGTTTAGCTGAGTGGAGAGATGACTTGGTGCTGAAACAAGCTGTGATTACACTTGTTCTGTTTGCTGATGTCACCAGAAATTGAAGCACTGCTGGGATTTGAGTCTACAACCTTGAACAAACACTTTCCCATCAAAGATGATCCTACTGAGCTATTCAGGAGCTTTAGTAAGATTGGTTGGATGTTGTATTTTAATATTCACAACACTCTGGAGAAAATCTAAACTCAGACAGTGGGATTTGATCCCATAACCTCAGTTCTCTGAGTTTCTCCGCTCATCTCTCTGAGCTAAACTTTCAGCTGCTGTGATTTGGTTTGGAACTTGTATTTATGGGGTTCATGGCATTGAGGTGGAAGCAAAACATCATGACTCCATCTTGCTGATCTTCACTTCTTGTTAAACTTGTTAAACAAGCTCTTCATCAAGACTCTTCATCCTTGCTGTGGAGGAGGAAATGGGATCTGACCCAAAGTTACAACGGGTGGAGGAAAAGTGCAATTGTAGGGAACTATTTAGTAAGGGTGAGATAGATCAGGACAGCATGAGGCAGGTGATAGGACAGATAGGGAGGGAGTTGAGTGTAGAGGATAGGGAATGGTGTGACAGAGAGATAGGGACAGGAGAGATAGAGGCAGCGATAGCAGGATTAGGGAGAAATAAGAGTCCAGGGATAAATGGTATAGTAGGAGAATTTTGTATGGAATTTAGGGAGGAGTTAGTGCCAGTGTTAGGGAAAGAGTTTAGATGGATAGAGGAGAAGGGAGCGATGGTAGGGAACACAGGGCTAGTTAGCATCAAACAAAAAAGGAAGTAGGGCTAGATTAGAAAACTACAGACCACTCACCATGTTAAACAATGATTATGAAATACTGGCATGGGTGTTAGAAGCTATAGGATTATAAAAGTGATAGGGATGGTAGTTGGGGAGACACAGGCCTATAGCATACCGGGTAAGGGACATATCTGACACAATCAGCAGCATTAGGGACACAATTGAGCACATGAAGACAGACAGAGGAGGGATAGTTGTTAGTTTAGATCTCAACAAGGCTTTGCTAGAGTAGATCACCTTTACCTGTACACGGTGTTAGAAAGAGTAGGATTTGGGCATAGGTTAATCAGGTGGATTAAGAGAATGTACAGTAGGGCAGTTACTTGTGTTAAAATTAATGGGATCATCACCAATACTTTTAGGATAGAGAGATCAATTAGGCAAGGGTGTCTGATGTCAGCTCTGCTGTACTCACTGTCAGCAGAGCCACTGGCAGAATTAATAGAACACACTGATAGGATCACAGGGATAGACACACCAGAAGGGAAAGTTAGTTTATTACATCAGTACGCAGACGACACGACAGTAACAGGGACAGAGTTAGTGTAGGGGAAGTAATAGTGACGGTGGGGCTGTACGGTGGGGCCTCAGGGGCAAAACTAAACATAGAGAAATCAGAGATCATGTACTTAGGGACAGGTAGGTTAGAAAGAGGAGAGACATGGCTGATAGAGAAGTAAGATTACTTTAAGATACTAGGAGTGAATGTAGAGACAGAAGATAAAGAAGGCAGAGACAGACAGTAAGAAGGGATTGTCAATAGTATAGGGAAAACACAGGTTCTGGAAGAATAGGGGATTAAAATAGAGGGAAAGTTTTAGTTTTTAATCAGTTAGTTATGAGTAAGTTAGTACACGTAATGAATAGTTTAGATATGCCAGGGAGAGTATCGAAAGAGATAGACAGGTTGATAGGGGAGTTTATATGGGAGGGAAAGGGGGTTAGGATAGAAAGAGAAGTTTTAGTAGTGGTGGGCGGTCAGGGCCAGCAAGGCCTTTTCTGCTGGTCTAACATAACCAGAAGTCATAATATTTATGATGAAAATTAATTATATTTTAATGCATTTTCCTTAAATAAATATATTCAAATATACATATAAATAGGGCGGCACGGTGGTGCAGTGGGTAGCGCTGTCGCCTCACAACACGGCAGGTCCGGGTTCGAGTCCCGCTCTGTGTGGAGTTCGCATGCTCTCCCCATGTCCGCGTGGGTTCTCTCCGGGTTCTCCGGCTTCCTCCCACCTCCAAAAGCATGCACTTCAGGTTGATTGGCAGGTCCCAAATTGCCCGTAGGAGTGAGTGCGTGTTTGTATGTCTTTGTATGTGGCTCCGCAGTCCACTGGCGTAGTGCCCGGAGTGTCCCCCACCTCACGCCCTATGTCAGCTGGGATAGGCTCCAGCTGCCCATCACCCGCCACAGCGGATACAGCAGCAGTACATAACAATTAATGAATAAATGATATGTATAAATATATAATTATACAATGTAGCCGCAAGAGGGCACAAGCCAGTGTCTTATTGTGCCGGTCCCAAGCCCGGATAAATACAGAGGGTTGCGTCAGGAAGGGCATCCGGCGTAAAACTTTTGCCAAATCAAAGATGCGAATCAAACATATGACTTCCATACCGGATCGGTCGAGGCCCGGGTTAACAACGACCGCCATCGGCGCTGTTGACCTACAGGGCGCCGGTGGAAATTGGATTACTGTTGGTCGAAGAAGGAGAGGAGGAAAGTGCGTTCGCACGAAGAAAGAGAAGAGGAGCACCAAGAGTATAGGACCAAGAGTAGGGACGTTGAATGTTGGAACTATGACAGGAAAAGGTAGAGAGTTGGTCGACATGATGCAGAGGAGGAAGGTAGACATACTGTGTGTCCAGGAGACCAGGTGGAAAGGTAGCAAGGCTAGAAGTTTAGGAGCAGGGTTCAAGTTGTTCTATCATGGTGTAGATAGAAAGAGAAATGGAGTAGGAGTTATCTTGAAGGAGGAGTTTGTTAGGAATGTCCTGGAGGTAAAAAGAGTGTCGGATAGAGTGATGAGTCTGAAGCTAGAAATAGAAGGTGTGATGTTCAATGTTGTCAGTGGGTATGCTCCACAGGTAGGATGTGAGCTGGAGGAGAAGGAGAAATTCTGGTTGGACTTTGATGAAGTGATGCAGAGCATACCTAGAAGTGAGAGAGTTGTCATCGGTGCAGACTTCAATGGACATGTTGGTGCAGGTAACAGAGGTGATGAGGAAGTGATGGGCAGGTTTGGTATCCAGGAGAGGAACGCAGAAGGACAGATGGTAGTTGACTTTGCAAAAAGGATGGAAATGGCTGTAGTGAATACTTTCTTCCAGAAGAGGCAGGAACATAGGGTGACCTATAAGAGTGGTGGTAGGAGCACACAGGTAGACTACATCTTGTGTAGACGATGTAACCTGAAGGAGATCAGTGACTGCAAAGTAGTGGTAGGTGAGAGTGTAGCCAAACAGCATAGGATGGTGGTGTGTAGGATGACTCTGGTGGTGAGGAAGATGAAGAGGACAAAGACAGAGCAGAAGACGAAATGGTGGAAGCTAAAAAAGGAAGAGTGTTGCATGACCTTTAGGAAGGAGTTAAGACAGGCTCTGGGTGGTCAGGAGGTGCTTCCAGATGACTGGACAACTACAGCTAATGTGATCAGGGAGACAGGTAGGAGAGTATTTGGTGTGTCATCTGGAAGGAAAGTAGATAAGGAGACTTGGTGGTGGAATGAGGGGGTACAGGAGTGTATACAAAGAAAGAGGTTAGCTAAGAAGAAGTGGGACACTGAGAGGACTGAGGAGAGTAGACAGGAGTACAGGGAGATACAGCGTAAGGTGAAGGTAGAGGTAGCAAAGGCCAAACAAGAAACTTATGATGACTTGTATGCTAGGTTGGACAGTAAGGAGGGAGAGACTGATCTATACAGGCTGGCAAGACAGAGAGATAGAGATGGGAAGGACGTGCAGCAGGTTAGGGTGATTAAGGATAGGGATGGAAGTCTATTGACAGGTGCCAGCAGTGTGATGGGAAGATGGAAAGAGTACTTTGAAGAGTTGATGAACGTGGAAAATGAGAGAGAACAAAGACTAGAAGAGGTGACTGTTGTGGACCAGGATGTAGCAAAGATTAGCCAGGATGAAGTGAGGAGAGCACTGAAGAGGATGAAGAGTGGAAAGGCAGTCGGTCCTGATGATATACCTGTAGAGGTTTGGAAGTGTCTAGGAGAGGTGGCAGTAGAGTTTCTGACTGGGTTGTTCAACAGGATCTTAGATAGTTAGAAGATGCCTGAGGAATGGAGGAGAAGTGTGCTGGTGCCCATTTTTAAGAACAAGGGAGATGTGCAGAGTTGTGGCAACTACAGAGGAATAAAGCTGATGAGCCATACAATGAAGTTATGGGAAAGAGTAGTGGAAGCTAGACTAAGGGCAGAAGTGAGCATTTGTGAGCAGCAGTATGGTTTCATGCCAAAAAAGAGTACTACAGATGCAGTATTTGCTTTGAGGATGTTGATAGAGAAGTACAGAGAAGGCCAGAGGGAGCTGCATTGTGTTTTTGTAGATCTGGAGAAAGCTTATGACAGGGTGCCCAGAGAGGAACTGTGGTATTGTATGAGGAAGTCTGGAGTGTCAGAGAAGTATGTTAGAGCGGTGCAGGACATGTATGAGGACTGTAAGACAGTGGTGAGGTGTGCTGTAGGTGTGACAGAGGAGTTCAAGGTGGAGGTGGGACTGCATCAGGGATCAGCTCTGAGCCCCTTCTTGTTCGCTATGGTGATGGACAGGCTGACAGACGAGGTTAGACAGGAATCTCCATGGACTATGATGTTTGCAGATGGCATTGTGATCTGCAGTGAGAGTAGGGAACAGGTGGAGGAGAAGCTAGAGAGGTGGAGGTTTGTCCTGGAAAGGAGAGGAATGAAGGTTAGCCGCAGTAAGACAGAGTACATGTGTGTGAATGAGAGGGACCCAAGTGGAAGAGTGAGGTTACAGGGAGAAGAGATCAAGAAGGTGGAGGATTTTAAGTACTTGGGGTCAACAGTCCAGAGCAATGGAGAGTGGGGAAAAGAGGTGAAGAAGCGTGTCCAGGCAGGATGGAATGGGTGGAGAAAAGTGTCAGGTGTGATGTGTGATAGAAGAGTTTCAGCTAAAATGAAAGGAAAGGTGTACAAAACTGTGGTGAGACCAGCGATGTTGTTTGGTCTAGAGACAGTGTCACTGAGGAAAAGACAGGAGGCAGAGCTGGAGGTAGCAGAGATGAAGATGCTGAGGTTCTCTCTGGGAGTGACCAGGAAGGATAGGATCAGGAATGAGTACATCAGAGGGACAGCACATGTTAGAGGTTTTGGAGATAAAGTCAGAGAGGCCAGACTGAGATGGTTTGGACATGTCCAGAGGAGAGATAGTGAATATATTGGTAGAAGGATGCTGAGTTTTGAACTACCAGGCAGGAGGCCTAGAGGAAGACCAAAGAGGAGGTTTATGGATGTAGTGAAAGAGGACATGAAGGTAGTTGGTGTGAGAGAAGAGGATGCAAAGGACAGGGTTAGATGGAGGCGGTTGATTCGCTGTGGCGACCCCTGAAGGGAAAAGCCAAAAGGAAAAGAAGAAGAAGATAAATATATAATTATACATTTGGATATAATATAACATAGGCAAACACTGGGTAAGTGTTGTATTTTTAGGTTAGAGAGGTTTTATCCAATCAGAATTCAGCTAGCTTGTGTTGCCAGGTAGAATGAAATCTGCCCAGAACCTTCAGGATCTAGAATGCACGTCTCCCTGTGCTGTGAGTGAATGGGAACATATGTTAATAGACAGATACGATAACCAATCAGGTCACGAGTTGGCGAAGCTAAGCCCTTCTAGCTGGCCTCACCTGACATGTACGTGTCCTGTGATTGGATACTGACTCTGAGAAGGCGGCGCTATGCAGACTCATATTTGAAGAGAAGCTCTAGTGAGAGGAAGGTCTGATCCCTGAAGGAGCTAACCTGAACTAGCTAACCTGTTCTAGCTAACCTGTTCTAGCTAACCTGAGCTCGCTAACCTGAACTAGCTAACCTGTTCTAGCTAACCTGAACTAGCTAACCTGTTCTAGCTAACCTGAGCTAGCTAACCTGAACTAGCTAATCTGTTCTAGCTAACCTGAACTAGCTAAACTGTTCTAGCTAACCTGAACTAGCTAACCTTAACTAGCTAACCTGTTCTAGCTAGTGGAGTGTTCTTGAGGAAACAAAGGAGAATGGATTTTGTGTTTAAATCAGCCGTTTGAACAGCTGTTTCGGTGAGTACAAGCATTTCATTTATCTAAGTTTTCATATTTAATGTTCTTGTAATTTAATTTCATTTAAATAAATTATAATAAAATAAAATGACAAATATACTAAAAATGAAAAAAAAATCTTGCTATTCTGCCATGTGTGTAAATAATGTGGTGCACTTGTGCAGCTGTGTGATTGTAGTGAAATACACAAAGAGACTTGTGTCGCTGCTGGAAAATAGCCTGTTTTATACCTGATAGAGGTGATGTAACATCTAGTAGTGTGTTAGTGTATGTCTGTATTTAGTTTCTCTAGCTGTGGTGTCATAAATGATGGTGATTTCAGTGGGTTTAGTTGTGATGTAGATGTGTGACGTCTATAAAGGTGGGTTCTTCAGTGTGAGTGACAATAAAAGGAGTAGAGCTGACACCAGTCTTTGTCCCATTTGAGAGAAGTTATAAACGTCCTGAACGCTACATTGGTGGCAGCGGTGGGAGCTTCTCACAGCATTATGGGATGTACTTATGTAAGTTTGACTAAGGATAACATCACTGACGGCCTAGGTATGAAATGCACAGCCCGCCACTGAGTTTTAGAGAATGAGTACGAGGATGGAGGGCTAAAGTTAATCCACACAGACAGAAAGAAAAAATCTCAGAATAAAAGCAATGGTTAGATATCTAAAAAATAAAAATGATCAAGTGTGGAAAGTGTTCATGAGCCAGGACATAAGTTGGAGCGGGGTGTGTGGAGAGAGTGGAGTGTACATGGTGATGATGAGAGATGATGAATGGTGTGTCTGAACAGGTGATTGTAGACGAGGTCAGAGAGAACTGGGAGGAAATAGGGTTAGGGACTGCACTATGACTTCATGTTAAGACACAACAGAATCTTCAATAACCTGGTGATCAGTAAATTTGACGCAAGTGTGAGAAAGGAGTGTGATGTGTGTGAAACAGTTAGAAACATGTATGCGTGAGTTTTATGAGTGGAGAGAATTACAACAGTATTACGAAGATAAAAGCATTAATCAAAAGATGTTGGGAAGGGAAAATAGCAAAAACGAATGAATGGAAAAGGTTGTGGCTGTTTGGAATGAATGAAAGACTGAAAGTCCTCAGCCACGCCAGGTTCGCTGTCAGTCAGGAGGAATTTTTCAGACTCTGACTAATCGAGACATACACTTGGTGAAAGTACACTTAAATAAAAATGAGTTTGAGGTTAGTTTTGAGGGGAACACATTTGTTAAAAATGAAAATGAAAATAATATAATTCTAGATTTTGCTTCATTATTATGTTGATTACGGAAAAGTCAGTCGTTTTGTGTTAAAATTGGAAAAATTTGGAAATTTTGAGTTATATATTGAATCCTGTTGTGAAAAATGAATGTTATTGAAAGAAAAATATGTATATAAAATGTTTTAGTTGTATGCCTTTATGTTCTAAATCACAAATGTAAATAATGTGCACTGTTAAAATCTATTTTTGATAATAAAAGACCAAAAAACAAACAAAAACACGCCCGATCTCGTCCGATCTCGGAAGCTAAGCAGAGTCTGGTTAGTACTTGGATGGGAGACCGCCTGGGGATACCAGGTGCTGTCAGCTTTTTCTCTTTTCCCCGTGGCATAGGGCGTTTGGAAGGAAACGCAGATGAATCGTGTCTTGTTTTATGCCATTAATTCATTTTTAACGAAACTTTCATTCACTGAATTGATTGATTAAATTTCATTCATCCCACACTAAAACAATGCAATAATGAACGAAGAACGGCTAACGGAGTGTTTGGAGCTGTTCTGACTGCAGACGCCTCTGTTCCTGTCCGACACAACACTACCTCCCGAATGTGGTTTCAATCCGTCAAAAATCTGATTGGGACTGTTCAGACTACACACAAGACATGCAACATCAATCTGGATTGGCTAAAAAATCAGATATTGGCGACTAGTCTGAACAAGGCCTAATATGCATACGTGTGATTGACTAACAAAAACTATAGTGTGTATTCTTAATTTCCTCATCGGGGTTTATAACAGTGTGTAAAATTAAAAAAAAAATTAAAAAAGGAAAGAAGAAAGAAAGTAGAGGGACAGGATAGCTCTGCGATAATTAGGGTTTGTCTTAAGACCAATGACACCAGTCCGATGCTATATCCATAATGTGTTAAGTAATAGTACGTAATTATCAAAAAATCACAAAAATGGCTAAATACTAAACATTCATGTGATATACTGTGTTTCTAGTACTAGATTTTCTTAATTATTCAACTGCACTGGCCATCAAACTTAGAGTCCAGCACCGCCCCCTGCTGCCATGACAGTGACATTGCAGTTCAGTGCAGGCACAGGACGATTTCTGTATTATTACATTTTAAAGTCTAATTTCAACTGATTTAAACATGAAACCATAACTTACCGCTTAAAAACACACATTTCACATAATAACACAGCAGCGTTTCATAGCAGTCAATCATCCCCACTTGTTTTTAAGAAAAACAGACGCACACAATAAAATGTATCGGTTGAAGTAACAGGATTTATTTGAAAGCAGCATGATATTTGGATATATATAAATAGCTTTCACATTATGACAAGATATTAAGTCAGTTTTCACCACAATACTAAACATTTGTTAGAATTCCATTTGATTAGTTAGATGATAAATTGAATGTAAATAAACATACTTGATGAGTTTTTATTTTGTCACTGTTTATGTCTATCAGTTTATCAGTAAT
Organism: Antennarius maculatus; assembly: GCA_013358685.1. Classification (NCBI taxonomy): domain Eukaryota; kingdom Metazoa; phylum Chordata; class Actinopteri; order Lophiiformes; family Antennariidae; genus Antennarius; species Antennarius maculatus. Next base: position 1,462,869 of record CM023629.1, read on the forward strand.
ATCTAAACCAGAGTGAAGGGACAATACTTCTTTATAATGTTCACTATTCATTTTTTTTCTTATTTCAAATGCAATTTTTTCTCAACCTTTCTGATTTCCAGGCCTCATGGAGACGCTGGAGGAACCCGGCCTGAAGACGTCTCTGCTGGAAAAGGTGAAAGTCAGAGCGACACAAACGTGAGCAGCATTGCACTGAAGGTTCACAAATATTTCTACTGGATTCTCATATGATTGGATTTATGGAATATACAGAATGAAATGTTTGCACGGCAATTTGACAGTGAAAACAAATGGCTCTTTAAATTTTCATGAGACAGCATGAATATGACATGAAGCGTTAATGTTTGCTCACGGCTTAAAAGAAAAGTGGGATTTATTTATTGTTTTTATTATAAAGCATTAATCCCATCATTGATTATCTTTAACAAACCATACATTATATGACTTTTAGACATGAAATGCTTGTGCCTGCAAACTCACTTTTCATTTATGACAGTCAGGAACTTGGACAGAAATGAAGTAAAATTCTGCACATTATTGACATTTTTTTGTCACTTATATCTTTCAGTCATTTTATGTTCAGGTGTATTTTTGAGTTTGTGACAAAAGGAGAAAGGAAATCTGATGCTTTGTTACGTTCTGGAAACACAAATAAGTAAATAACGGGAACACACTCAGTATTTTCTACATGATGTTTGACTCCCAGGAGTGCGGCTGCAGGATTCTGAGGGTGATGATGAGTTTAATGGCTTTTCTAAACCAGGTGTAGAACAGAGCGTAAATCAGAGGGTTCATGCAGGAGTTGAGCAACATGATCCAAGACAACACGGCGAAATAGGACAGGCTGGTGGACGTGTCCACTCCGACGATGGTGGGGAAGTAATACGGACAGAAACACATTAGAAACACAGTCACCACGATGCCGAGCGTCATGGCTGCTTTCCTCTCTGACTTTTTGGGGGGCGGCGCCGAGGCGTTGGCGGCGATCTGCCTGCGAATGACACGCATCTGAGAGACGGCGACCCCGAACACCCTGAGGTACAGAACCACCATGACGGTGCTGGGGCCGATGAAGGTGACGAAGAGATCTAACATGCCTGACATGTGGCTGATCACCACCACACACTCCCCGTGACACGAGCTGAACCGCCCCGGCTGCTCCAGGTGACCAATCAGGATGCAGCCGTTGTAGACGAGCGAGCAGGCCCAGCATAAACAGATTAGGATTTTAACCCGGGTCAGGGTGACCTTGGTGCCGTAGAGCAGCGGGTCGCAGATGGCCAGGTAGCGGTCTACGGAGATCAGCACCATGTTGCCCACGGAGGCAGACAGCAGGCAGTAGGAGACGTACGGGGTCACGGCACACATCAGCCTCCCCACAAGCCAGCAGGTCTCTATATAGCGCAGACCCTCGATCGGCATCGCCAGCGCCCCCACCACCAGGTCGGACACGGCCAACGACAGCAGCAGGATGTTGGTGGGGGTGTGCAGCTGCCGGAAGTGGGAGATGGAGATGACCACCATCAGGTTGAGCGTCACGGTGACCAGGGAGACCAGCGCCATGGCGGCGTAGAGTGTCGCCGTCTCCGGGAGGGGACGCCGCAGCCGCCGGCAGGAGAAGTTGAGATTGGGGAAGCAGAGCTGAGCGCCCCCGGTGGCGCCGTCCATCAGGGAGGAGGAGGAGAAGGTGCGACGAGGAGGAGGAGGCGCGGAGAGGGAAACGCTCGAACCCTCGACCTGAATGTTCATTTATCTCCCTCCAGCCCCTCCCCCCCTTTTTTTTCCAAACCCTCAGAGATGATGTCATCGCTGTCACTCACCCCCCCCCCCCATTATCTCCCTCTTTCCTCATACATGTGTGGGTTTTTTTTCCAGTCAGATAATTGACAGGCAGGAAAGATTTGTGAGTTGTTACAAATATTCTCCTGAAGCGAATTAAATGCAGAAAATGTGTTTTATAAATCAAGATGAAATATTAGTAAAAAATAATAAACGCTCAGACTCACAAATATCTCACATTCAACAAAGATATTTCCCAGTTTTCTCTGAAAGAACAGGCGACTCGTTGGTTTGTGAATCAGAAGTTGGGAGGAAGATTTAATTTCTCATCTCACAGTTTGCATCCACATTCATTTATTTCCACTGGACTAACGACAGCGTCACGTTGATTTATAGTTTATTTGTGTTTTATAAAGGCTGAAGCTGAGGCTTCATCTGACCAGCATCAGGCTGCTGGTCCTCCATCAGGAAACCCCTGAACTCATCCCGATTAAAGTTCCTCAAACATCATGACTAACCTTATTTAAAAGTCAGTTGTGGTCTTTAGGTTTTTGATCATGTTTTCAGCGCTGGGGTGTCAGAACCAGGTTGTAAGTAGATAGAGACAAAAGAGTGCAACTTTTGAAGACCACATGTTCTTGTTGAGCTTTCCAAATATTAATCTAGGTGTGTTTGACGCGATTGTTTCCAGTGGGTAGCGCTGTCGCCGCGCAGCAAGGTGGTTCCCAGTTTGAATCCCGTTCTGTCCAGAGTTTGCATGTTCTCCCCGTGTCTGTATGGGTTCTCTCCTGGTTGTCCGGCTTCCTCCCACCTCCAGAAACATCACTTCAGGCAAATTCCTCTCTCTTCTTCTCTTAAGACCTTTGCTCCTCTTGGGTGAATAGGCCATTGACAAACGCTCTCCATTTCACTCGTTTGTAGCTGTTCTTTCGAGGTGTCCCCAGCTGACCCCACTCTCTGCCATTTCTGCTTCAACACTTCTTCTCCAGCTGTTCAAACTTCAAACCACTTTCTTGTCATTTAAAAGCGCAATAGAGGTTGGAATAAAAGGTAATTTAAAACGGTTGTTTTTGCAACGACTTGTTCTATATTGTCTACCTGAAGGTAAAAGCTCATATTCAGGAAAAAGGATGTGAGAAGGATCAGACAACACTCTATTCACCAAACTGAGCACTGACTTCTCAAAGATAGACTGGAGAGAAGGAGAGTCTTTCCTGCCAATCACCTTCATTGCCTTTTTCACCATTTTAGATATTTTAGATTTGAGCTGAACAGAGAGAGTCCCAAACCAGGCAGCCATGCCATATCTAATAATGCTCCCAAGGACTGAGTCATAGAAGGTAGACATAACTCCTGAATTTACACCAAAAAGTCTCAGTCTACGGAGAAAGTGCAGTCTTTGAGCCAATTTGGAACACAGATGGTCCACCTGAACATGCCATTTTAGCTGGTTGTCCATGTAGACCCCTAAGTACTTATAAGAAACAACCTGCTCAATCTGCTTATTACCGATAACAACTGGATCATGAAGTCGTACATTTCTAGGGTCAAAGATAATTTCTTTTGTCTTAGTGGTGTTCAAGATCAGGTGACTGTTACCACATACAGTATTAAGGTTGTGAATCTCCTGCATATAGCCCACCAGACTAGTTCTGCAATCATTAGTGTAGACAGTGAACAGGAAAGGTGAGCTCACTCCCCCTGTGGTACACCAGAGGCCTGTACCATAAAGCTGGATTAACCTAGCCGGGCTTCCTCTTACTTATCTGGCTTCACTTACCGAGACATCCGCCTTCCGGAACTTCAGTACCATAAAGCCAGCTATCAACTCACTAATTCAATTCTGGCATGTCCACTCTAGATCTGTGTACGCTCACGTACAAAGGGCGGAGTTTACTGCATGCGACCAATCACAAACATGCAACAAACCGGCCCGAGCCGCATATTTCACAATGGAGAAGCAAACAATAATAATAATTAATAAATACGAGCAATACAAATCAATAATCCAGGCAAAAAGCAACACAGTTGCAGCTGCCAAACGGCGCAAGGATCGCTGCAAAAAATGGCTGACTGTGTCAATGGAAGTTAGTGCCATTATAATATTACTTCCCCACTATGACTGCACTTGTATATCTGACTACAGTAACATTTGAATGTTCCATAAATGTATGTGTGTACCACATTTTTCGTTATGGCATGTGATTGTAGCCCCCGCGACTTTATGAATAGCTCTACATACTGTGTTTTTCCCGAGGTTTTCAGCATCGCCAACAGTATACATAAAAGTACCTATGAATGAATGAATCAATCCATGATTTACTTAAACAAATAATTGATTAATGGCATTTTATTTGTGGCTTGCTTGTAACCCATCCAATGTGATTGCGGTGCGTTACGTTACTGATGTAAGGCTCCAGCAGCTGACAGATGTAATGTAACCCCTCTCCCCAAAACCTGGACCTTTCTACACTGATTGTTCAGGTAATCCAACGGATTACAGCCATCTCTAAATATTCTCTCGCGCCTGAGCGCTCTTCACACAAGCTGTGCACCAAGATCCACCGGGTTCTCAGAAAACAGACAGCCCATTTTCCAAGGGAACCGATTGGTCAGTAGGTGGGGCTTTTATACCTGCTGAGCTCTGATTGGTCAGTAGGTGGGGCTGTTATACCTGCTGATCTCTGATTGGTCAGTAGGTGGGGCTGTTATACCTGCTGAGCTCTTACCCAGAACTCATCCTGCTCCGGAGCAGGTTAGGTGTTCAGCATAGGTTACCGCGACAACGTAGCCCGATAGAAAGTCAGCCACCTTTATGGTACCGAAAAGCCAGGGTTAAGCCTGAAGTTATCTCGCTAAGCCATAATCCAGCATTATGGTACAGGCCTCAGTGCTACACAGTCTGGGATTTGAGAGTACAGAGTTAACCTTAACCTGTAAGGATCTGTTTGTAATCAGAGAGTAGAACCATCTGATTATGTAAGGGTTTACATTCATGTTAGATAGCTTCTTTACCAGTAGCTGAGGACAAACAGTATCAAAGGCGGAGCTGAAGTCTGCGAGAGTGATGCTGACTACAGCATCCTCAGTGCTTCTCCCAGCTCTATATGCGAATTGTAGTGGGTCCAAAAAAGGAGCTACATCAGACATGAGATGGTTCACAATTATCCTCTCGAAGCATTTCGTAAGACTACAAGTTAAGGCGATCAGCCTATAATCCCTGTACTCTGAAGGACAAGACACTTTAGGAACAGGAATTACAGTTTTTTCCAGATATCAGGAACCATGTGCATATCAATCGACCGCTGAAATATAGGGCACCAGACCGCCGTGAGCTCTTCAGAGCACATTTTCAGCAGCATTACGGGCAAACCATCTGGCCCCATGGATTTTTTGTTACCAGCCCTGCTGAAAATACACTTAACCTGTTGCGGATCAATCATGATACGATGTGAAGCATTACACTTAGGAATAAAATCAAAGGGCAGGTGCTGATGAACGTTAGTAGCCTTTGCGTTGTGAGTTTAGTGGTCCTCCATGTCTCTGATCCATACAGCATCACCTGTTTCACTTTGGAGTTAGACATGCTCAGTCTGGTGTTGAAGGAGATGTTCTTTGAGCTCCAAATCTTTCTGAGCACGTTAAACACCACTCTAGCCTTGTTAATTCTGCTTCTTATGTCAGCATCGGTACCTCCGGTTGTGTCCACCACACTTCCTAGGTAGGTAAACGCTTCTACCTCTTCTAGGACAGCATTGTTAATACAGACACGGTGGTTGGTTTTGGCGTGGATCTTGATCACCTGTGACTTTGCTGTATTGGGAGTGAGACCAAGTTTTATTGCAGCTTTAGTAAACCTGTCTGTCTCCTCTTGCATTTGTTCTTGTGTGTGTGAAAGGAGAGCTATGTCATCCGTAAACCCAAGATCGTCTGGCTGTTCCCACAATGTCCACTGGATTCCATTTCTCTTCCCCTCTGTTGCTTCAGGCGAATTGGCTAGTTTCAAAATGTCCGTAAGTGTGTGTGTGTGTGTGTGTGTTTGTGGGTGTTTGTCTCTGCAGTGCACTGGCGCCACACCTAGAGTGTACCCTGAAAATCGGTAGGAAGGTTGCTCCATGTGGTGAATTTGGCCTTAACGTAGGCCTCCATCAGTTTTTATAAAGTCCTTCTTCCATCCATCACGAGATGTTCTCAGTGAGGTTCAGGTCAGGGGGACCACAACCTTCAGGATGTCCTTAGAGATTCAAAATGAAATTCAAAATGACCTTTACTCATCCGGCCTTGGCAGTGATGGCATGTTGAGAAACTCAACAACCGCTGCCACGATGAAAGAGAGAGTGTTTATAGAATAGAGAAAACAGATCAATTGATAGATCGATAAGAATCGACATAAAAAAACAACAAACAGATTTCGGTTACGATCTGGTCTTTGAGTTTGTTCAGGAGTGTATTTATGAAATGAACAGTTTGAGCGAACAAACAACTTTTATCACCCCGGCTCGGCTTTAAATAAATCTTTAACAACTTGTACAACAGACAGTTATTAAGACTTTTATCGCTATAGAGAGAAAATAACATTTAAAACCGTTCAGATCTTTACGAGTCAGTGCTGCTATTTCGGTGTTTTCATCATCATTACGTGTTATTTTTCTCACACCTCGGCCTGGCCCGGTGCCCCGGCCCTCAGAGGTGTTGCTTTACGGACTCCTGCTAATGAGACGTGAGCTTGTTTTGCTATTTGGTGAGAAGATATAATTTATTCCCAGAGGATTTCCAGTCTTGAGTGCGCCGAAGTTGCACAAGTATCGTCGATGTTACATCATGTATTATCCCTGACCGCAAACACGCCGCTCGTGTCAGCAGTAAATGACTGCTTTTGTTACTTCCGTGTGGAATTAATTCAGCTGTGACTCTTTCAAAGGCCAGGAGCTCAAATCCATTTTTATTTTGTTGGTTTTAATGGCTGTCATTTAGTTTAGTAATTCAATTTTGCTAAGTTTGCATTAAAAAGCGGACATTATTGGGTTTTTTAGTTTGATGCTGGTCACTAATGTGCTCACTGTGTTTATTCTCATTTCTATTTCCACCATTTATTTCAACCTTAATTAACCCAGTTGGACATTTTCTTCATTTCATTCCAGATGATTGTTTCATTTGAGTTCTTTGTCAGAGTTCGAGCAGATAATGGATTGTTTTTGTTTGCAAATGTTACCACAAAGCTCGAACTGTGGCCACGATTGAATCACTTCTGGTCAAAATCTGAGCTCACATTTGGCCAAACTTTGTGCACGTGCAAAAATACGAGCATTAGGAAGGCAGCTGAGAATGTTTTAATAGGCAACAGTGAGAAAAACAGTTTGGTGAATTAAGTCCTCAAACTTCCTGTTAAGAATGATTATTGATTTTTGAATTCATTATTAGGGCTGTTTTAGAAGACCAAATATGGATGATGTTATTATAAGATATCCTGACAACCCCTTTGAACAGACTGATTAATTATGACTTAATTATATTCTAAAAATAGATAGATTTTATACAGGCATGATGCAGCCAGCTGTTGAGTGTCCCACCTGGGTCATGATGGTGGTGGAAAGCGAACACAATCCAGTGGCCTAGAGGTTAGTAATGTTCATACAAACACGCACACACACAATCACTCTTTATAATTATAATTTAATTAGAATTTAGAATTAAAGTTATGCGCACAATAACAGATTATGCCTAAAACTGTAAAAGTGAAAGCCAAAGCTGCAGGAAAACCTGTTGCTGTGAAAGTCATTTGAGTTTTTTTGTGTGTATGTTTCCTGTGTTGAAGATGATTAAATGAACCCTCGATGTACTCCAATTTATAAAACACAAACAAGATTTATTTGAAATTATCTTCTAATTAAAATAAAGTTTACATTTAATTTCTTTCCGGAAACATTCAGGCCCGTCTTCGCGTCAGTGACGTACCGGAAGCAGCGTCCGCGTGCCTCTCTATTTGTATACACGGAAGTTGGATGAGCACGCGTTTCCTGCCAGCTGCGCTAGCAAACCGACATAAAATAAGATAAAATAAGATATACATAATTTATCCCGAACTTGGAAAATTTAAAATCGGCAATTCACGGTTAATTTTTATCAAACGCGACTAAAACAAGGAAGTTATTCCGCTAACTTAATAAAATGTGCACATCCGCTAAATGATGACGAGTGTGGTTTGCTAACATCCGGTTTGCTAGCTAACGGCTAACTACCCGCGGAGCCGCAATGGCGTCGGGTTATCCCACCCCCGTTTACTCCCACGCCGGACGGGGGGACTTCAGGGACGTTTACGAGCCGGCGGAGGACTCGTTCCTGCTGATGGACGCGCTGGAGAAAGACGCGGAGCGGCTGCGGCTAATGAGGTTAGGATGGAATGCTACAATAATTTTTGGCCTTATCCGCTTCCGTCGTGAGAAGCTCCTCAAATGTTTTTTTTAACAATTTGACATTTTTCTCGTATTTATGTCTTTTATTGGTTTCCCAAAAGGTTATATTAAATAATGCAGATATAATCAATAATGAATAAATTTAATAAATAATCAACGACCTCCCACTGTTAAGATATGACCTTTAAATTAATGGAAAAACAGAAACTGTATATTTTAGCGGTTAAAGGGAAGTTTTCTGTTAAATGCTTGAGGTCCAGTGTGGGCCAAAAGTTCGGACACATTTAATGCGTATTCTTCAAGGTGTGTTGGCTTGTACTGTACATTTATTCAGTGAATACACTCCCTTGTTTATCCTAACTGCCTCCTCTCTGTTTCCAGACCGTGTGTGTGTGTGGAGGTGGGCAGTGGATCAGGAGCGGTGTCAGCATTCCTGGCGTCTGTGGTCGGACCTTCGGCTTTCTATTTGTGAGTGATGCAGACGTACAGCAGAGTTCATTTACCTCAAGAAAGTAGTGCATCCCACATCAAGTAGTGGGATGTGCTTCAAAAAATTTTGTGCATCCCAACATGACGTTTATGCATCCTCAAAACAAATGGAAGCGTACACAAGCATTAAGTTTATCCAACTACCTTCATGTCCTCTTTCACTACATCCATAAACCTCCTCTTTGGTCTTCCTCTAGGCCTCCTGCCTGGCAGTTCAAAACTCAGCATCCTTCTACCAATATATTCACTATCTCTCCTCTGGACATGTCCAAACCATCTCAGTCTGGCCTCTCTGACTTTATCTCCAAAACCTCTAACATGTGCTGTCCCTCTGATGTACTCATTCCTGAGTTTACCCAAAAGTAAATAAAAACCAAACAAAATTGATTTGTTTCATTAATAACATCCTAATTATTTTTTTTATCAAAATGTTAGTATGGTAGTCATTCAAAAAAAAATATTTTGCTCATAAAGATGTAAAAGGTTTTTTTGCCTTTGCTTTTCACTCAGCAGTTTTCTTTCCCTTTAATTCATATATTCTCCTGTGAACAAAACTGACAAAGCCTTCACACACACATTTTTTGTAATTTGTGTGGAGAAATTTGTCGTTATTTGTCTTAGTTGCTGACATTTAGCTGTGCCTCCCCCATGGAAACAATTGCGTCAATTGCTGTATAAATGTTGGGATTTTTGCTGGTTTTCGCTTGGCTTCTTCTGCGTCTTTATCCGTACTGTCCACGGTAATATCCGTCTCTTTCTTCATTAACTTTTAATTGTGTTTTACTCAAGAAAGCACTGATTGTCACTTGGTTTTTCTCCAACTTGTGCATCTTTTTCGGAGGCACGGTGATACGTAAGAGTGACTCGTCGCTCTCTCACTGCAGCGTGTAAAACTAGCAGACGTCGTGTTGCCGTTGGGTCGATTTTAATAAAACTGAATCCCGCAGATGAGTCTTGTGACGAGAAACTCACGCGAGATCAAAACATAATGGCTATTTCTGGGTTCGAAATCTAAACTGAAGGGAAGTGCACTTTTTCCCAGTATTATATCGCGGAAAAAGGTATCGTTTTTTAAAAAATTGTATTTGAAGCTTGTGTAGGGATGCGTGCCGATGGTCGTGCGTCCCTGTCATTAAATGTGCATCCATGCTGATGAAGACGAGTTAATGTGTGCTTGTGATTCTCTTCCAGCTGCACCGATGTGAACCCAGCAGCGGTTCGGTGCACAGCAGAGACGGCGTCCTGTAATAATGTTTCCCTGCAGCCCGTCACCACGTCGCTGGTGAGACCCGGACTTCCTGTAGCGTGTTGGTTTAACGTGTTTAAAGCTGACGCTGTTGTCCCCCCCCCACCCCACCCCAGGTGGACTGTCTTCTGCCGCGCCTCAGTGGGAAGGTGGACGTCCTTCTGTTCAACCCCCCCTATGTGGTCACGCCTTCAGAAGAGGTTGGCGACACCTGGTCAGTTAAGACGTGGAGGCTAACACCCCCCGCCTCTTATTAAGGCTTGTTCTGCTTCCAGGTGGGGGGGTCGGGCATCGAAGCCTCCTGGGCCGGAGGGCGGCGGGGGCGAGAGGTGACTGACAGATTCCTGCCCCTGGTGACCCGCCTGCTCTCCAGGGGGGGAGTGTTTTACCTCGTCGCCGTCGCGGAGAACGATCCAGGTGAGTTCAGGTCTGCGTTTCGGGGTCAGACATGTGACACCAGGATGACGCCTTTGTCTTCTCGCCGCCAGAGGAGATCATCGGGCTCCTGGGCCGGTCCGGCCTGAGGGGGGAGTCCTTCCTGTCTACCAGAGCGGGAAACGAGAGGCTGTCTGTCCTGCGCTTCCAGAGGCCCCCGCTATGAAGAACGGTCACATGACTGCATTCACAGGTAGGTTTAATCAGGATCACAGGTACAGGAAGTTCACATTAATCCAGCAGACCTCTAAGTATGAACAGGAACTAGTTAGGAACTCGTTACTAGTGCAGATTCTTGGAATGTTAAAATCTATGTTTGCAGATATTTGTTTCTAACTCTGGTTCTTCCACAGGAGGCATCCGTCCTCCCCCAGACGGACCGCCCCGCTGGCCACCAGCTCCATGGCGGTGGGGAAGGCTCGGTGCTCCGCCTCTCTGATCCTGTCAGACAGGCTGTCCTCGGTGTCGCCCCCCAGCACCGGCACCGCCTCCTGGACGATGATGGCTCCTGCGTCCACCTCCTCCTGCAGACGGACCACAGGACCGTCAGGCGCACAGAACACCGTGGCGTCGTCGGGGCGACTCATACTCACCGCTACGAAATGAACGGTGCAGCCGGCGACGCGGACCCCCGCCTGCAGTGCCTGCTTCTGGGCGTTCACCCCCTTGAATGAGGGCAGCAGGGACGGGTGGATGTTCAGCAGCTTCCCTGTGACAAACGTGAGCCGTCAGATCGTTGAAAGACGCCGATCACGTGGCCTCAAACGTTTTCTTACCGTTCCACTTCCTGACAAATGTTCCCGTGAGGATCCGCATGAATCCGGCCAGACACACCAGCTCCACGCCGAACTCCTCCAGCACGCGGTCGATGGTGCCGTCAAACTCCGCCCGGCTCCCGTACAGCTTGTGATCCACCACCTGTTTGGGACAAGACCCCCACCCACGCCGGTTATCAAGTGGATGCGGCGTTTTTGTCCCGACGTAAACGTCGTTTTGTGACTCTCACCCGCGTCTGGATGCCAGCCAGCGTCGCCCTTTTCAGGCCCTGGACGCCGGGGCGGTTGGAGATGACGACCACGATCTCTGCAGAGCTGGATGGACGCCTGGCCTGCTCGATGAGCGCCTGTAGGTTGGTGCCTGGTGCAGAACGACGGCTTGTTTACTTGTTTACTACTATTATTATCACAGTAAATAAAAGACTCACCTGTGCCAGAGATCAGAACGCCGACTTTGGTCCTCTTTAGCGGAACGCTTCCATTGGGCTCAGCTCTGGAGGCGGAGCCTGCATTCAGCAGGCTGTGTTTGAGGTTGCGGACCACCACATGCTCCGCCCCTACAATAAAACATTAACGTGTAAATGTGGAATGAAATCATCACACGTGAAGCCGAGCTAGAAGCCTCACCTGGTTGCCTGCGGGTCAGCGAACCCACGATCCAGGCTTCCTGCGCCTGCAGCTGATGCAGGACGCTCTGGGCGTCGGAGGGCGACGCCACCAGCACCGCCCCCAGGCCGCAGTTGAAGGTGCGGGACATTTCCTCCTCGCTCAGCCCCCCTGCCTGCTGGAGCCAGGAGAACACGGGAGGGATGCTCCACCGAGAGGCGTCTGAATCAAACATGAACATCAAATATAAACGCTGATGGGGGGGAGGAACGGCGACAGAAATAACCACGAGGTCATGTGACCTCAGAGACAGCGGTCATAGAATATACAAGAAGACAAACAAGTAGTGATGAACGTCTATTCATATTTACATTTCCATCTGTGTGCACTATTTAAATCGGAAACGTTTCCCTGCCCGCTGGGCAGCGTGGAACCTCCAAAATGCTAATTCAGCATAACCAACGGCACGCCACCGTCACGTCAACACGTTTGTTTGCGCCGCGTCGTCAGACGAGTCGCCGTCTCACCTAAGTCGACTGCCAGCTCCCGGGGGAGCACCCGCGGGATGTTCTCCAGGAGCCCGCCCCCCGTGATGTGAGCATACGCCTTGACGGCGCCGCCGCGGAGGATCGGCAGCAGCGGGCGGCTGTAGATCTTCGTCGGCGTCAGCAGAATCTCGCCTGGAGGCAGAGACGTGATGCTTGTCTGTATTGTTCGATGTCACAAAATACTATAAATCTATACGATAACCTGAATAGACTCCAATTACATTTTGGGAGGGAAGAAGACGTGGATCAATCATCTTCAGTTACAAGAAACACGCCCACTTTATTCTAACTTGATGGATGTGGTTTTAAGCAACAAAAATAAAACTGGTGGAGGTTTCAATTCTTGGTGCTTTTATTTTGTAAGATGTTGGAAGGAGGAAGAGGAAACGCACTCACCAACAGTCTCTCCTGATTGGCTGAAGGGAGCGGGGGAGCTGTAGCTCAGGCCGGATTTCTCCAGGACTTTGCGCACCAGGCTGAAGCCGTTGCTATGGATGCCGGAGGAGGCCACGCCTATCAGGGCGTCGCCCTCGGTGATGTCACTCAGCCTGGGCAGCAGGGCTCCTCGCTCCGCTGCTCCAACGCAGAACCCGGCGAGGTCGTACTCCCCCGGGGCGTAGACCCCCGGCATCTCCGCCGTCTCGCCACCTGAGCACAAAAAATAATAAAATAATCGAGGTGAGGACGGAGACCAGTTTGCACGAGTCATCCGCGCGGTCACCTCCTCACCCAGCAGGGCGCAGCCGGCCATCTGGCAGGCCTTGGCGACGCCCCCCACCACCGCGGCGGCCACCTCCACGTCCAGCCGGCCGCAGGAGAAGTAGTCGAGGAAGAAGAGCGGCTCGGCGCCCTGAGCCAGCACGTCGTTCACGCACATGGCCACCAGGTCCTGACCTAGACCGCCGTGTCGGCTGCACGCCTGGGCGATCTGCGAAAAAACAAACAAACGCAGAGTTAATGAGGAAATAAATAAAACAAACGCGGCGCCAAGCGAAACATCTAACTCACGTTTGTCTGAGATAATCCTGGATCGCTCGGCGCTCTACCAGCCAGACCGGCCGCGTTTGAATCTGTCTACAGATAAACACACCTCGCCTTCTGCTCCTTTTCTCCGGCGCCAACTCCAGATCCGACTATGAATTGTTAATTGCTGGCAGATCTGGAGTCAGCCGCGGCCAAGTTTGAGCGGGTGGAGGTGTTAACGCTGCTAACGGCTTCGTGTTTGTTCCTCACTCACCTTCAGTTTGGTCCCGACGCCGTCCGTCCCAGACACCAGGATGGGGTCGACGAAGCCGGCCTCCTTCAGGTCAAACAGCCCAGCAAAGCCCCCCAGGTCGGCGCTGCAGCCTGGGGGGTGAATCACCAGTTACAAACCCGACAAAATAAACGCATGTGATCACTGGATTTAAAGGGGAGGGGCTTAGCTTTACGCATCAGTTACCAGGGCGGGACGTCGCCTTGGCCAAAGGCTTGATCATGTCCACCAGCTTGTTGCCGGCAGCGATGTCGACTCCACTGTCCTTATAGGTCAGACCTCTGGGAGACACAAAGGAAACAATGACACAAGAACCAGGAGGCGGGGCCAGAGAGAACTTTATCATTGGGGTTTGTTCACACACACCTGTGTCGGTTCAGGTGGGCGACGGCCCGGTGGCCGATGTCCCGGCGGTACACCGACCCGGGGAAACCCACCGCCGCCACGCCCTGATTGGCCGCCTGCAGTGCCGTCTCCAAGGACGGCCTGACCGCGGTGACGGTGAGGACCCGCCCACCGCTGGAGACCACGCCTCCGTCCTTCAGGGCGGTGCCGGCGTGGAAAACCTGCAGCCCCATGTCCTCAACCTGGGACAAGCCTGGAGCACGACAGCAGAGAAAGATTCAAACCCCAAACTACTTCCTGTTTGTCTGACCAGACAGAATGACTTCATTCAGGCGTCAAACATTTAAAAATAAAATCCGGACTGAATTAATTTTCAGAACTTCTTTCTTTATCTGCCTCTGAGTGTTGTCACGAACGCTTTTCACTGCCAGCGCGTTTTTGGCAATTTTACAACATCATTAAACGTTTGGAGAAGTTTGTCTCTTCTGATCGGCTCCAGGACTAATGAAGCTGTGAAAGTCTCTGAAAACTTTCCACCCACTCTCCATCTATGGGGGATTTAATCCCACAGCTCCCCCACACAGACAGAAGTTACCCCTATCCTCCTCCTGCCTACCTGTAATCCTCACTCCCTTCTGGTAGGAGCCGGGGTATCCGGCGCTGGCCATGACCACGGTGACCGCAGCGCTGTCCTGGTGCCACACGGGGGCGCTGGAGGTCAGCCTGCCACTCATGGTGTTCAGGATCACCTGGTAAAGGTCGCTCTGCAGGAGGGGCATCAGCACCTGGAGGGAAGGGGGCGATAAATATTAATTCCTGGTTGTCTTAAGGAAGAATTCCGCCTTAAGAAGAACCTACCTGACACTCCGGGTCTCCAAAGCGACAGTTGAACTCCAGGACCTTCGGCCCCTGCTGGGTCAACATCAGCCCCGCGTACAGCACACCTGGGGGCAGAAACAGGGGGGGGGGTAACTAATCTGGATCCAAAACTCCTCCATGCATGAGAATGGCCTCATGGGAGCTCACCCACGTACGGCGCCCCCTCCTCCCTCATCCCGTCCACCGTCCTCTGCAGCACCGTCTCTCTGATCTCCTGCAGCAGCTCACGGCTCACCTGTGAACAGGAAGCCACGCCGACTCACAACCGGCCCAGGTGTCAACACGAGGACCGGCAGGGGGCGGTGCATACCTGAGGGGTGGGGCAGTAGGCCCCCATCCCGCCGGTGTTTGGGCCCTGGTCGCCGTCCTGCAGCCGCTTGTGATCCTGCGCCGGAGGCATCGGAGCCACCGAGGAGCCGTCGCTGAAACACAGACACTGAGAGACGAAGAGGAGGCTGAAGAACATCCTGCTCACTTCCTGCTAATTAATACCCCCAGGTAGCCATAAAAGAAGTTACTCACAGACACTTCCTCTCCCTGGAGAAGCTCTTCCACCACCACCGTCTCTCCGGCGGATCCGAACGCGCCGTCCTGACGAGAAAACTCACGTTTGAACATGAGGACACCGCTTAAAGACGGCGCTTCCCACTGGAAACCTCGTGACGCACCTTCATGATGTCCATCACCGCCCGACAGGCTTCCTCCCGGTCTCCCGCCACGATCACTCCCTTCCCCGCCGCCAAGCCGCTGGCCTTCACCACCAGCGCCGGGTAGTCGGCCCTGGAGACCCCGAAACAAATGGCTCAGTAACGAAAACATCTGGAACAGATGCTCCATGGTCGACGCGGCGCAGGAAGGCTTTCTTCTTCTGCAGGCCATTTAACGTCCGCAGCCCACGATATTGTTTGTGGATCGGTACGGATGAAGGCGGGTGGAATATGGCAGCTGTTCTTCAGCCTAAGATGGTTTATATGAGCACGAGAACGACTTTCACCGGGAATAAAGGAGCTTCTTTCCCCCTCGGTGTGTAAAAGTTACCGCTCTGTTTACGGGAGATGACTTCCTGTGACTTCAGTGCTCATAGAAAAGCAAATCGCCACATCTCAGAACATTAACTCATGAAGCCATCTGAGAAACACAACTTCCATTTTCTATTACGCTGCAGCTTCTGCCTGTTTAATGGCTTCGAAAACAAAACTCCCCACAACTTTCCTGCAACATTTAGCATAAAAGCAGAAACCTGAACTCCTCCTGAGACGCCAGAGACTCAGAATCTTTACTGACGTGCGGATGTAGCTGCAGGCCTCCCGCGGGTCGGTGAAGGAGCCGTAGCGCGCCGTGGGGATGCCGTGGCGCTCCATGAACGCCTTGGAGAAGCTCTTGCTGGCCTCCAGCTGAGCCGCTTTGGCCGATGGCCCGAAACACGGGACGCCCGCCGCCGTCAGGTCGTCGACGATACCTGAGGAGAGGATGGAGTTACGGAGGAGATCCGGTCGTATGAAGGAGTAAACATGAGACGGGGGGGCTTCACCTGCTGCCAGGGGAACCTCTGGTCCGACCACAACCAGCCCCACATGGTGGTCCTTGCAGAACTGAGCCAGGATGCTGTGGTTGCTAACGGATACCTCTGCGTGCAGAAACACAGGAGGGGCATTCTTAGTGGAATCTCCTTCATGCTAAGCGATGCTACGTGTCTCCTAGTGCTGTGAGGATTTGGTGATGGTTACCAGAGTTGCTGATCTTCCCACAGCTGGCCGTGCCGGCGTTACCGGGGGCGACCAGGACCTGCTGAACCAGTGACGACTGGGCCAGCTTCCAGGCCAGAGCGTGCTCCCGCCCGCCGCCGCCGACCACCAGCACCTTCTCCGCCATCGTACCTGGGCGACGAGAACAAAACGCCGTCCCAGAACGTCACATTAAAAGGCATCCGCAGGCGCTTTAGCCGTCCGTTAAAGCGCCCGGTTAATTGCATGCAGACGTTGACCTATACGGAGTGGAGTTCCCTAAGCTGTGAGGAAGCGGTGACCTTTTCCGAGGCCGGGGGTCTTACATTATCTTGTAATGCCACGCGAGCTTGGATCCAATCAAGTGGAACAAAAACACAAGTCAACAATTAAATGGGGTGGTCACTGGGCGAAGCTGAACCACCAGCAGCTCCAAGCAGAGGCTGATTTGCATGGAGAAACAAAACCGTTACGAGGCTGACGTACAGTAGAGCCACTCGCCTCAGCAGCGCGTCCATCCTCCAGTCTCTAGGTTTCATTTACAGAACGAGCGGACCACGTTTGTGTTCCTGCAGCGAACCGATGGTCTGTTCAGAAAGTATTTCTTTCTCTGCACCTACCAGAAAATTTTTTTTACAAGCGTTTAAAGGCTTGAAACCGTCAGCATCTCTAAGAAACAAAACTGTTACACTCGTTTGAATTAATATAATCTCATTACTGCAATAAAAAAGGACTCAAACAGTACAAATCTGTGACTTTATGTGTTCTTCAGTTGTCTTTTAATTGCATGTCTGAAATATAAAAAAAAAACAAATCAAAAACCTTCCCTCCGGCGAATGGGATATGTGTCAATACAGGTTTTTTTTTAGTTGTGGCTCCTCTGTGACAAATCCCTCTGTAACTATGGAGACAAAAACACAAATATGACCACATTCGATAAGCAGAAAACCAAGTTTAATGCCAAAATATGGAATATTTTTTGAGTTATACGGAAAGAAAATCATTCCTGCATCCATCAGCAGATGATTTAGATAAAACCTGCCCAAAAAGAACAAACAGATTAAACGCAAACACATCAGGGGTCAGAGTTCACGTCCTCATCTGCAGTGACATGATAAGGGTTGTGTAAAAGCAGAGATGATGTGAGGATCCTCCAGAACAGCTGGGATCACATCCAGGACAAAGACAGGGGGGGGGGCCCACACACACACACACACACACACACACACACACACACACACACGGTGTCCGCAATTAGTTCAACCAGTTAAACCAGTGATTCTGATTAAAATCACTAAACTCATGTGACTCACGTGTCACAGAGAAAAGCTGGAGTCTGACAGCAAACAGGGAGATGAGCTAAAAAAAGAGATGTTTGCATTTATTCCCTTAATAAATGGTTAAAACTCACTTCAACGCGTTAATCCGTTTCTACAGGACTCAGGGGATGAGTGGTGCCGTCTACATCCTGAAACAACTCACACCTACTTCTCTTCATACAGGTTAGCATAATATAAATGAGCAGCAACGCAACGCAACGCAACTTTTTCCACATCAGCATTATTAGCTGATGCTAGCAGCTAATATTCCGTTTTTTCCCCCGCTTACCTGTGTGCGTGTTGAGTGTGTAATGACCCCGGAATTAGTCCGCTCCGGTTCGGGACAGCAGACAGACGCGACACCTCCGCTCTCAGCCCGCAGACTGACCGCAGCAGCGGGGAATCAGGCTGATTCCACACCACGTGGATCCACTTTGTCAACACAATGAAGCGACGTCACGTTAAAGTTCGCTAAAAAAAAATAAAAATGCTACGCAACGTAAAAACAGTTCGTTTTAGCGGGTTAATGTTTAAACGGAGCCATGAAGTGTCGGCTTTTTACCTTTATTTGCCGCGCGAGCTAACTTTCTGGAAAGTTTGTCAACTTCCTTGCCGTTACTGGCAGGTGCATCATGGGAATTGTAGTGAATCATTATTCTCGGGCGCGCTGCCAGACTCATCTCCCCGGAATATGTTCACTCAATTTTTCATTCCGCTGGAGAAAAAGATTTTGAAACGCATTTAAAATACAAACACAAATACTAGCTTTCATTTTAAATTTGGAATTTAATGTTTGTTGATTTAAAGCAATATTTAACTACTTTAATAAAGAACTAATAGTTATTCTGTTATAAATTAATCTCATGATTATAACATATAGATTATGACTGAGACTACAGGTACCTCAGGTTTTGACATGAGGTGGTTTTAATAAAATGATAAAATGCATATAAATGATACATTTCTATATTTTCACGTTTTATGTGCAGAAATATATATTACAATATGGTTGCATAGCAGCAACAGGAGTGCTTTTGAAACCTACAGTATAATTGCACGATAATAAAAAAGATAGTGTATTGTTTGATAATACTACTCCTGAGATATACAATGCAAGCACTGTAGATATAAAGATTTTTCTTTGTGGAGGTGCTCCTTTAACTTAAACAGACGATCTGATGTGAGGGGAAGTGAACTAGCCCTCTGGGAAAACAGACGGATAGTTTCCTTTAATTTGCCAACATCTAAGTATCCTGGCTGCAGTGACTAGACCATCTTTAGTTCTTAATGTAGCCTGTGGAGCGATCGGATGAGCTCGCATCGCTCTAGAGCGTCACGATTTAACAGATCTGAAATACAAACTGGAGTCCTGCCATGTGCTGCTGTGAGAGAAATCAATACGTTCTGAAAGTCAATCCGAAAGTTAACAGGAAAAAAAGTGTCAAGTGGCGAAATGAGGGCTGATAGGATCTGCTTTTTATTTAATTATTTAATTCTAAATAAATGTCTACAGAGTTAGATTAGGGAAAATGGTTACAATGGTCAATGCGGGATGATTGCATTCGGTGAAAAGTAATCCTGCCACCCTTTTCTCATTATTTAAAACCGACTTTATTTAGTCAATAAACTGCTTTTAAATGCAAATACAAGACATCAGCGAAAGACACACATTGTTGTTAGGGAAATCACTGTGCAAGTTTTGCTAATTTTCAGTATGGTTTTGTTTCTTATTACATACATATATCCTTTATATTGCTCGTAAAAATCTATAAATGTTTCTGTAGGATAACCCACCATCAACCATGTGATGTTTCACCTGCATCTCTTCCAAGGAGGTAACTCTTTGATTTCTGATGATTCTAAACTCTGGAATCGATAAAGTTTCACAGCTAGAGTTTAATATTTCATACCTTAATAAATTAGTCTTTTTCTGAGTTCATGAGTGTCATTCTGCTCACATTAAAGGGAGTTCTGGAGCCGTGAGGAGCTCCTGTCCTAACTCAGACTGTTGCAGAGCAAAGAGTGTGACGCCTGAGCTGTACGCCGCCGGGATGGTGATGTGTGTTAACTTCACTCCATCTCGCTCCTCTTCCTCTTCCAGGTGCATCTGCTTTACTTGACCTGATGGAATAAAAAATAGAAATATTGAGAGCGTGCGCACGAAGGAAGGAAAATCTGCATAAATAAATGCTTCACCCTCGACGTCCAGGGATTTCCACCGCGGGTCAGAGAAGCTGGAGAGGCAGCAATCTGGCGTCAGTCGCTTCAGGACGTCTTCTCGACGAATCAGCAACACCGATTCGCTGCAGAGTCGAAGACGCAACTCCCCCTCGCTCACTGAGGGGAGAGCGCAACATCACAACATGTTGCGCATCAAATTGGGAGACTCTCCTGAGAAAACGGAGATGCCTCTCCGACGTTACTCACCTACGTCTAAAGGATTAGTCATGAAAACCGCATTTGGTGCGACACCAAATATGAGCTGATGGTGCCAGGCATCTGGTACCTCCTCCCCCTGCAGCAGCTCCGCCCGCTGCATGTTCATGGTCGCCACGGGAACGGCGCCCTTCTGGATCCAGCACGCCAGCCAGGGGACCAGCCTGACCAACCGTTGAGGGTAAAGGTGGAAGAAACGGCCCGTCACCGCCCCCTTACTGGCCTCCTCGGCTCCCTGGATGAGCTGCGAGTGAGTCGCACCTGAATTCAGAGAGGAAACACAGGAGCCGCTGTTTGTTATATAACATGGAGCCACAGAGAGTACAGGTGTGTTTGTTTTCCATCCGGGACCCTGTGTGTGCAGCAGAGCTCCAGCTAAACTGAAATGTCAACGCAAGTCGCGCAACACAGCTGAAAAAGTCAATTAGAGTCGTTCCTCTGAGAGACATAAAACTCTTTGTCTAATTCAAGAGGGCACTTATGAATTCGCCTGGTTGCGAGAGCAGCCAGCTGTCTCGCTGGCAGGAAACCCGGCTGATGGGTTCGAGGCGCTGCCGAGCCTCGTTCGGCGGGGAGGCTGCGGTCCCGGCGAACATCTGTGACACCTGAAACGCTGCTGTCGCTGGACGACGGCAAAAGATATATAAAAATCGCCCTTTATGTGTTTCTATTAGCTTCAAGGTCGTGTGTCGGTGACGTTCACCTGCTTCGCTCCGGGACAGCAGGTAGTCCGGCAGAGGCGACTCGTTCCTCCTCAGGCGCGTCTGGACGCAGCGGTCGGCGTCCTCGGACGTCACCTCCACACCGAGGGCCTTCAGCACGTCCACCACAGCCGTGGCCCCGCAAGCCGACGCTCCGATCTGCAGGGTCTGCCTCTCCAGAGCCTCCTGGATGGACCACAGCATGGCTTCATCTCCTCCCACCTCCTCCTCCTCCTCTTCCTCGCTCCCATCCATCACGTCCATCTGAAAGCCTCATATGGAAACCTAGAAAAATTGAGATTAGATTCAAGAACAAACTGCTCAAAATTAAATGTATTTACCGATTTAAAGGCTTCATAGTAAACAGGAATTTTTTAAATAGTGCAGCTCTGAAGCTAACTTCTCCTAGCATCTCTAATTTACTTATTTTAAACAAATAACAAAATAAAACTCCTGCCCAGTGCGTCTAAACGTCCGTTTATTCATTTAAACTACGTTATAAACTAAATTACGTCGCATTTCTGTCTTTAAATACTTTATATAAACGAGTGTTTCCTCACCATCTTCCAAACTGACAGGTACAGATTGAAAACAGGAAAACAGCTGCGCGCATGCGCACAATTCATGTGATTCTCCTTTGGCTGCCGGCTCGCGCCGTCGGACAGAGAGGCGAGCCCGGAAGTACCGCCCTCTGCTGGCCACATTTATACTACACCCGTTTAAAACCAGCGGAAACACCTGATTATTGTTTTCCACGCAGTTTAAATAGATGTAAATGTGGAAAGAGGAATTAGCTTTAAAAAGATTTTTTATAAATGTGAAGAAATAAATATTTTCTGCACTGAGCACTCATTTCAGTGTGACATCAGCTCTAATCTCATGACATTTTGGCTGCATAAACATCATTAAAGGAGAAAAATTCATAAATCTCCAAATTACAATAAAGACAGGCTACAGTAGTTTTCTCATCATTGAAGCTGAGATATGAATAATTCACTGTGGAGTAGCATTGTCTCCACCCGGCAACAATGAGGTGTAAATATACTGCGACAAAAGTATTGGGACATGATTTATGAATGTTTTTTTTATATCAACATGTTTTTATCCTTTATTATCTGTTTCCTCTTCGCAGTGAAGTCTTGTTCTCTCCACTGTATAAATGTGATGCGTCTTTATTAAACCATACCAGTCTTCTCTGTCTATGTAATTACAAAATATTTATGCCAAGTAGAGCACATTTTGTTTATTCGCTAAACAATGATTTATGTTGCTCTCAGCCGACAAGAAAATATATTCTGGCTCCTACTGCTGCTCTGTTGGAGTTTTATTTATAGGATGTGAACGCTTATTATGCTCCTGTGGCTCGAGCGTGTCGGCAGACGCCGTCAACGCCGCCGAGGCGTAATGAAGACGGTCAGGTGTGAAAGTTTCCCATCAAGCCAAGAGATGTCAGTGTTGCTGCGTTCGTCTGCAGCTGGCGGGGGTGGGTAGTGGGGGTGGGGGGGGGGCGGGACGAGGGCAGCACATGTGGCAACACAGCATGTTAGCGGTGTCAAAGCTATGGTTGATGCTCGGTGGAAGAGCCCGAGGCGTGGAGCGTGTCGCCCGTGGCTGGATCCATCTTCATGTCATGTTCAGGTACCACATGAGGAGGGGGCATCGGGGTGAAGTCTGCAGAGAGCTCCCCGATGCTTCAGCGCAACGTCTTACTCTTTTCATTTCCTCTCCAGCTTTTACACACGTCCCAGCTGCTTTATTCTCACCAGCTTTGATATTTGATGGTAGCTTTTGCTCAATACTGTAAATTGGGGGGTGAGTTAAACACGTCCGACTTCGACTTCCCAATTGTCCAATCAGGGTTCTCACGGGAATAAAGCTTCTCCAAATTATTTTGGATATAAATCGGCTCTTCCTGAAACAACTCCAAGAGGCCCGAGGAGGTCAAATCAGTCACATGACAGCGCCATCTGGTGGTGGGAGGAATGCAGGCTGCATGATGGTGGTTTTGGGATGAAAACGTTGACTTTTGTGTCATCTAGAAAGTCAGATTTACTCTTCCAACCTGGTAGACATTCTTCTCACCTCCAGAGTCTCCTGGTTTTCTGGAGCTCCAACAGCTGGGAGCGCTACGAGCAGAATGTGATTAAACCTGACTGGGCTGGAACGTGACGCGGCGGCTGATGCGAGGCGTGTCAACAAGGAGATGAAGTGGGAGGAGGGACGTCTGGGATGAAGAGGGAGGGGGGAGAAAGCGGAGAGGCTGTCTCGCTTTTCTCAAAGGCAGCCTTCACCTCGGCGCCACCTTCTGCCATTTGTAGATGTGGAGGCGCCGAGGAGTTCAAAGCGGGGTTTTTCTTGTGATGCAGTCAGCTTTTGGCTTTTCGCCGTCAGCCTTGTCAATCAGATGGAAATGGATACAGCTGGCATGAGGGTGTGTAAATAATAAGACACTCGAAAAAAAAAGAAATATCAGAGGCGGCGGCTCCGAATGGAGGATGCGACACAAACGAAGATGTTTTGACACCGCCGTTAAAAAAGATTCGCCGTCTTTTCCTCTCGGCTCAGCAGCTGGCGGCGGCGGCGGGGGCAACATTATCGAGCAGAGAATGAGACATTTAGCTCTGATTACAAACATATCTTCAACAACCAAGCCGAACTAAGTGCACTCAATCATCAGCGGCATCGGAGCTCGCCGGCGACTAAAAGAGCCTTTATAAAGGGATAACTCTGAGTGGTTGCAGATGGCTGCCGAGCCGATAACCTTCTAAAACGGCGGCGACGCGCCGAAAATAACAACAAATACGAGTTATCTGTGCACTGAGGGCACTGTAAACACAATCACACGCTAATATGTGGGCTAAATCAAGGGTTTAAACACACGCCGACGTGTTTATCTGTAAATTTGCTGCAGCAGTTTTAAAAAAAGAAGGAAGCTCTCCTTTGTTCCTTATTAAGATTTCCGGATTTATCTTTATTTAAACGGCGACTGGAGCAAACAACGTTCCACAAAATCAGCAATCGTGAACGTAAACGTCTGCCGAACAACATGAAATATTTGTTTTCCCGCAAGACGGAAGGAAGATAACGCATTTAATTATTCACCCGCCGCGTCCGACACGTACGTATGCACGTTTTCCAATATCTTAACGTTCATGAAAATGAACACCTGGAGGCCCTTCGAGATTGTTTTCGCTCCCATTACCACGAGTCGATAATACAAATGCATTTTTAAAAAAAATTTCGCTGTCCTGCTCTAGACGGCAGCGCTGTTCGCGGTAGCTTCCCGCGAGCCTCCGGGTCATGCCTGTTTGCTACGAGCTGCAAGAATCCATAAACACACTCGGCACCTCCGAGATATGAAGAAACAATCACAGGAGGTCTTGCAATATTAAAACGGAATCTTTACACACTCCTGTTATTCCTACCTAGCCGCGATTTAGCAGCGAAAAGCGGGAAAACGGCGAATCAGTCGGCCTGTAGTCGCCGTTTTCAGAATAATAATGGATGCAGAGTCTATTTAAACACTATCTCCGTGACCTCTTGGTGCACAGCAGCTGTGCAGGGATCTACAGGATTAACTTGGCGCCTCTCAGGTAAGCTGATTCATAATAAATAGCAGCGACGCTTTGAAAATACCCATAACAGCACATTAGCATTGAAATGAGGGAGCAGTCTTGTCAGGAGGCAGTTCTGGGTCACACAGGCAGGCGATGAATACCGCCGGAGGGACGCCGGCGCACACTCGGCTGTCCCTTTCCCGGTCCGGCACGCCTAACGTCGCTAATGTCAATAGCATTAACATCCTGGTTGGTTTGCACAAGGGAGGAATTTCTTTGGGTAGCTGGAAGGCTTCCATTTTGGACAGAATTCACCTGAACCTTGCTTCGTATTACGAGTTACAGCCGTGGCGAACTTTTCTACAAGCGCCGTAAAATTTAAGGCTCGTCACAAAGGCGAGAGGTGCGTGACATTTGCACCTCAGGTTCACTTTTGAACATACTTTTATATAGGCTATTATCCTTATTTCCTGCTATAAAAACTTACCAGAACATCAAAAACTTAGTGAGTTAATATAAAGTGACATAAAAGCAAAAGTACAATTTGAAAGTCATTAAAAGGGAAGCAAAGTATGATTGGCGGCGCCAAGCTGTGGCAAATTTCTCAATGAAAAACCCCCTCAGTGGCCTGTTGCTTCGTGAGAACATGTTAGAGCACATGTTCTTTTATAATCGCTTTCCTTTCTCTTTCTGTCCTTTTATTCCGCAGCCATCAGATCATGTTCACCAGGAGTCGCCAAACTGTGTGCCAGAAAGTTTTCACTGCAGTTTAAAACCCTATTGAAGCACTAGAGGCGAAGTAATCACGTCTTTGTGAAGTTAAAAAAAAAATCATCGAGTCATTCCTGTCTACGACATGATTAGAATTCCAAAGGGAAATTCTCCTCCTCGCCACAACTATAACCCCCATCTGCTGGTGGGCTACACTGCCCCTGTGATTGTACTTTGATAATAGGTTCATTGGCCAATGGGTCGCCGTCGGTGGACTTTGTCCGACACTCTGGACATTTTTTGGCATTTTCTTTTTTTTCTTGACAAATCCCAAGATGCTTTGCTCAAGGCGACACCATGTTCGCTCGCGGGTGACCTCCGACATATGCAATCTTTGTTGCATCGCCATCATCTGTAACCGGATCAGCCGTCATGACGACAAATTGAATGGAAGCCTTATTTTCATAGACGTCATTCGCCGCCATCTCCGTGACAAGAGATGAATCCCATTGGCTGGGAACCCCACTTGATTATGCAGCCGTTGCCAGGGAAACAGCTTGATCGTCAAGAACTTTTGATGGCAAAATGAATGAAAAAAAAATTAATATTCTTGTTTTGTTTTTCTTTGGTAAGAGATCGCAGTATAAGTGGGATGATGTCCTTCAAGGTGTCCACAATCAGGACTCTTGTGCAGGCAATCCGTGCCATCCCATAAGTCTTCGTTGGGCTTTATCGCTTAATGAATGTCTGTTTGTGGGTAATCGTGAAAAAATGGTTTATTGCCCTCTGTCCCATCTGATCCGGATCCGACTCCTGCACCACCCGACGCCTGAAGAAACACTCGCCGGAGCTTCGCGGCAAGGCGCCATACATCATCACCTGGGTGCAAAAACAAGCTGTCCTTGGCAGATAATTTTCCATAAAGTTGCTTGAGCTGGATGATTTTCCTCTCTGCGAGGCATTTGTCAGGTTTCTCTGACACCGGGACCATTTCTACTCCCTTCTCATACATCACAGCAAAAAAAAGAAAGAAAAAAGGTGATGAGTTCTTTTCTGAAGATGTCAGCTTAAAATAGTCTCGCTGACATTCCGAATCACACATGTGACATTCACAAAGCGAGCAGAAAACTTTCCATCTGTTAACTCGCCTCAACTTTGACACGGCCGAGCCAGCGCCGTATCGGGGTGGCGGCTGTGACTGAAAGGTGCTCTTTAGGTCCAGACACCTGCATCAAACAGCCTGCCATTAGCTGATGATGTCCTCGGCGGTAGCTGTCACCGCAATCAAGTGTCTTCACAACAGAAAGCCATTTTCTCTGCTCCGTTTCTTCGGACCCCTGGTGGTCCGACTCGCCGTTTAACCATCAACCCCTGACATTTATCAACTCCGGCTCCTCCACAACACCTTTCCGCAAACCAGGAAGAAGTGTTAAAAGTTCAGGGAGGCTTCACAAAAGAAGGTTTAAGGACGATGAAGCACCATTTTAATCAGTTTAATCTGTTTCGGAGCGAAGGAACGGGGGGATCTGCGTTCGACAAAAGCCGAGCAGGTCGCCGGTAAAGAGCGTTTCGGTGCTGCTGAGAATGAAAACCGCTGCCCGTTGGATGCCATTGTTACAACACAATATGGAACCTGTTCCATTCTATTTCTGTCCACACACACACACACACACACACACACACACACACACACACACACACACACACACACACACACACACACACACACACACACACACACACACACACACACAGCGTTTATTTAGAAAGAAGCTGCCAACAGGAAGGTGAACACGGATGAACTCAAAAGCAGCCCTAGACTTTGGCTCAAGAACGCGTTTGGGAATAATTATCTCTGCCAAGGAGTTCACACCGTTGCCAGCGTTGGATTGTTTTTTTTTTTTTTTCTGCTAGCAGGATTATTAAAATAATGTGAACAGATTGGAATAAAAATCTTTGCAGAAGTAGGTTAAAGCCTCAGAAACTCGTCAGTTGATCCGGATCGTCGAAACACTTTTAGATTAGCTAGATTTTTGACATCCCATAAGATCTACCATATAATAAAGAACAATATCGATGTAGAACCTCCTTATATCATCGTTATATTAAATATGAAGCCACTGATGATTGCGGATTGAGGGCTAAAGCCGCCAAAGCCACACAGTTCGTCCGCGTTAGACGCCCTATTCTCGTTGAAACCCAATCTTTCGGCGAGCATGAAGGGTCGCCTTCGATCTATTTCCCATCATGCCCTACCATCAGCCTTCCACGAGGAGCCAGGAAGTGATTGGGCTTTTAAAGGAGCAGTCTCTATTAGACTGTTGATTTGCGAGCGAGACCGAAAAACGATCAGAGAGAACATTTTCCAGGGCCCATCTTCTGATCTAGGACCAATTTCTATGCAAATGCTGCGTCCCGATTGGGTGGGGTGGGGTGGGGTGGGGGGTTGCTATTGTTCTGGGGTGTCGTTGGCTCAAGCAGCAGACGGATAAAACGCCGAGTGCGATCATAACTCCCCGACCGACATTGGCGCCGTGGTGCGTTTAAGTGCAAAGCTGGAGGGCAACACTTAACGCAGCCGTGACAAACAGCTGTAGGGGAGAATCACACCTCCTGGGGGAAAGAGGCCCTCAAACTAATCGTCAAACTGCAGGTGGGAGGTGATGGGGGGGTACCTTTAGGCGAATGGGGCAGAAACCTCCATATTTCCTGGCTGATATATTGAACCCCTGCAGCATCATAACGAATACCACCGCTTGTTTTCTGAGCAGCACCTTTCCTCCAGCGCCACGGGGGGAAGGTGTACGATTGTCGGGTTTCTACCTCCAGCAGAATATTCCTCACCGCTACGCAAACACGCTCTTGAAGAAAAGTTTTTGCACTCCTGCCACGACGGCGAGCGAACGAACCCCAACCCCTCCAGTTAATGACATGCTCAGACACATGGTTTGGCGGATCCTCGGCGCTTGCCGTCCCACTCAGGGGCCACTTGCTGCCCGTGAAAGACGTCTGAGTGGCCCTTGAACATATTCCTGTGTGCAACAAATTCTGAAGAGGAACGGGGGTCTATAATTAACATTTAACTACTTCATACCCAGTTAAAACGCTGTTATCGCCATCTGTGGAACGGCTCTCCAACAGAGAGTCAGGATTTATGGAATAATCCAGGTTTGCTTCACTCTGGCATCGATTGGTTCTTCCTTAGCTAAACGGGATGGGAAAGAGGCGCAGATGTGGAAAATAATCTGTAAAAAGATTTCAAATTCAACCACACTAAATGCATGGCTACATTAGCGGTTAGCCGCTAACAGCTGCTTCTGTGTTAGCTTTTCTGCTAAACAAAAGAGAAAGAATGACGGACCCTAAAACGCTAAAGTACCCTCTAAACATGTGTTTGAATGTAAAACATGTTTAAAATCCCGGATTGCCTCGTCAATACCATCCATACCGTCCTGTCAGATTAAGCCTGAAGGCGCTGTGTGTGTGTGCATCATCAAATCAAAGCTCTTCGCTTCCGTCTTGTAGATAAAAATCAAAGACGGGCGAAAAGAAAATTACTGCAGCAATCTTTTTTTTAAATTCTGTTGCTGTCAGGCCGTACTGTATGTGTATATGCAAATTTGTCATTTAATGTCATGCATTAAGAAACATAAAACAAACAAGGGGTGTGAGAATAAAGCATGAAATGCACTCTGACAGTCTGATGGTGGATTCTGCACAAACATCCCCGATTGGATTAACAGTCGTTAATGAGAGGAGGATGAGAAGCGCGTTACAATGCGATAATTATCATTTGACATGTTTATGTATGTTTTATACGGTAAAATCCAACACGACTGCTTCGCCCTCCCTTCCTAATGCTGCAACCGTTGATGCTATTCCAGTTGTTGTGACGTAGCTAGGCGGCTAGCATCCTTAATCAACCCTTCGCGAAGCCGCGATTGGCCGAAACCACCGGCCTAGAACCTGTCGTCCAAGTTAACTTCAAGATTGTGTTTTCAAAGTCAACACTTCTCACAAAAAACCAGCCGAGTGTGACATTGTGTGTCGAGAATTATCATAAAACCTGCCTCCCATACAGACGTACCACCAATTTTTTTTTGAGGCGAGGTTTTTTTTCTCACAGTGGTGCATTTTTTAAATCCCTTGAGTGTGTACTTAGTGGTTCTCTGCAAAGAGCAGCTAAAAGGAAGAGAGACTGGAATCCAGATGCAGCCCCCACACTGGAGGATGACGCTTACCTTTCCAGGAGTGGGTGAGTGCATCCCTGCATGGAAATAAAGGCTACTTATGTAGATGGAGTAGTAGTGGTGCACTTGATAAACAACAACACAAAGCATTTAATTAAAGGGGCGCTTTGGAATTAACGTCAGTAGTTGCTGATGATCAATTATCCCGTCAAACGAGGGGATTTTATCTGTTAGGACTCCCTCCTATTCCAGCTCAAACCCCACCGTTAGCTCTACTCGACATGCTTCCCTCAACATGTTCTTGACCTTGGGTTTTGTCAATAAATATATATATAAAAAAAAAATCACCTAGAGGACTGATGGCCTAGTGGGCACAGAAACCTTTTCTTACGCGAGAGGTCAGAGGTCAGGTCCGGGCAGACGGCCAGCGTGGATCCATTTAAAGCTGTTTATCCTCTCCAAACGCCCTTCAGCGAGAGGCCAGAGCTCAGATCCTGTCGCTCCGACTCACAGTTACGTTATTTTACAGGTAGAAAACATTCCGACACTGGATCTGGAGATAAGACTTGAGAATCTAAAGCGATGTCTGTGCAGAATTCATTTTTTTCATCTCCATTCTCGTTTTTCTGCCTCATAAAACCACAAATATCCTCTTTTTTTTTTTTTTTTTTTGCTGTGACTTCATATAAGAAGGTTAACTTTTAATATTTCCTCCAACAACTGAACCGCAGCAGGAAACACCTTCATAAGGACACCATTTCAATGCATGTCAACAGACCTGGAGAAATTCAACGCACCCGCTGCAATAAAAGCCTGACATGTGACTAATTACAACGAGTAAATGATCAGTAAGCGCCGCGTGAAGCCCTGCAGTCGGGGCCTAAAGAGCGTAGTCGAATCAGTAATTAATTTTCTGAGTTGTGCTCCCTTGAGATTTGTATGTTTGAGGGTGTGAATGCGCTCAGAAGGAGGCGAATGGAGGCAGGAGCCGAGATACAGATATAAAAATTGTTTATGCTCATTTTTTTTGTGTGCAAGGTCACATTTTTAATTAGCTCCCAGCTTGGGAGGATTTGACTCACGCTCTCCAGTTGCGTGTAAAATCTTTTATTTGGAGTTGCAGGAAGAACCTGCTCTTGAATTATTGTGCTCTTTTTCTACCAGCTGGCGACGACGCCGAAAAACCTGAGCGACCTCCTTACGAATAAAAGGGCTTTTTTTTTTTTTTTTTTTTTGCCGTAAAAGGTGACGTATGATGATTTATGACTCGTGATTATCTAAAAGGGAATAAATTTGTTAAAAACAATCGCTGCGATCTCGAAAAGACTGTTTCCTGTTATGCTAAAGCTAAGCAGGAAGTAGCTTCCAGCAGCAGATAAGAGCAGGTATTGATCTTCATTTAACTCGGCAGCAGATAGAATAAGCTTTAAATCTCTTCATTAGCAAGTATTCATGCTGGATTGAAATAATTAGAACATTTTAATGTTATTGGAAAAGGTTAAATACTGTTTTTACACTCGTTTAAACTTATATTTTGGATTCCGATAAAAGTATGGATCCAAGATTTGGGTATGTGAAATAAAAAGTTCCTTTTTTTCTTTGTGTAACAGCTGGTTTGCCAACGACAAACCATGAATTTGGTGAAGCTGTAGGTGTTTGATTTCATGGAGAATGGATCTACACGCAGGTGTTGCATATAAATAGGAACGTAAGCGGCGGATGAGGGAATGGCAGATGTTTGCTGTCTCTCAAGGCTGTCGGTTTAAAGCTTTGATAAAATTCATACCCTGCCGCCAAAAAAAAAAAAAAAAGAGCCAAACTTGAATTAATGTAACGCTAACACATAAAGTCCAAACAAAAAACCACAGATTTCATTAAGGACATGACCTTCAGAGGATTTCACAAGAAGGGAATGACCCTAAAATGATTTAAGTCACATCCCAGAATGGTGTGAAGGTTGGAAGGACGACACAATTACAATATGATGCAAAAAAAAAAATTATCTTCCTTTATTATGAAGTACAGTAATTGTGAAAACAGCAGTGGAAATTGGTGGACGACTGTTTGATGGGACACGGTTTGCTCATCATATGAGTCTAATGGGATTAAATCTGCATTTCACACCGGAATATCACTCTTTAAAGCCTCCATTAAGAGGCGGCGCAGATGTTTCAGCGTCGATGGAGACTTTTGATCAAAGTGTTTAATGAAGTATCGGTCGCATTTTGCTCCTGTGGATTCCACCTATCAGCTCGCTTTTCATCACCGGCAGGAACTTTTGATTAACGCATCACAGCGTGGCCTTTTTTTGGGGGTTTTTTTTTTGGTTTGCTAAACAACTGAAAATCTTTTCAATCAGCCCCCGCTTCAAAAACCTCTGGAAAGCCTCCAATCAGCTTCACGTGATTCCAAAATTGGTGTGTGTGTGTGTGTGTGTGTGTGTGTGTATGCGGGATTGTTTGCCAAATTAGAATAACTGATGCACGCGTGGATGGATGGAGACGTGGGCGGCGGCTCGTTTTTGATGCGAGGAAGTTTTCTGCAATCAGGAGACGCTGCTGATGCAAAGCGGCGTCTGGAACAATAAAGCAGCTATTGACATTTGAATTATCTAGGGCACAACATGATGCACATGGAACCGAAGTTTATTATCTATATTACAGTCCAGAGTTGTGCGGTAACGCACTCAGTGGAAGTAAATATTATATTATTACAGTGGAGATGATGCTACTTTTTAAATTATAATAATAAAAAAAAAACACCTTTAGGCTGCAATTATAAAGCCTTGATTAAAAAATTCCTTCTGAAGATGCTTTCTGCCCGATCGGTGATCAATAATGAATTCACAACGACTTTTTGTTTGTTCTCTCAAACAGAAAAGGGAGCGAGTCCAGTTAAACATGAATAAATAACACAACCAGGGTGAGTAATCAGTGATATCAGGCCACAGAAGAAAGTCAGAGATGAGCTGCAGCCTCTCCAGACCGAGTGATGCTGATGCTGCGTTGCTAGGCAACCCTGCGTCTTCACATCTTTTTGTCCCAGTATAACCAGTCCTCTCCGCTTCCTGTCTGACTGTATGATGATGTCATTTCCACCCACTCCTTGTGGATTCCACCGGTGGACCCTGGGGGCGGGTGGGGTGGGGGGGCATCTCCGACTAACACACATCCCATCTGGGACGCCCCGAGTCAGTCACCCCTTTACGCCGCATGAAGAGGTTGTTGACACCGCGGCGCTCCGACGGGGGCGGCCCCCGCTACCCAGAGGCACCGGGGAAGAAGAGCGAGGAGAGGGGATGAAGTGGGGGGGTGGAGGAAGTACTCACAGTTTCATTGTTGACCCATGACTCACACCCAGGGACTGTATAAAAACCTACAGCTAAAGAGATTGGCTGGGAGGCAGAGATGCCCCGTTGGGATGTTGTGGGGGGGGGGGGGGGGGGCGATAGTGAACTCTATTACAGTGAGTGCAAATTGAAATGGAAAAGACGGCACCGGGTTTGAATGGGGATGAGAGGCTTAGCCTGATAGCGAGCATTATGGAAGTGATACGGCGTCTATGTGAGAGGATGAAGTCGCCGGGGTGAAGAGGTGAGGAGGGGCGGCACAAATACCCCCCCCCCCCTCCACACCGCCGTGTAGACACACACACTTCAGATCCCAGATTACCAGAACCACAGAATAATAAAGACACCTCGCACCTCCCAGCAGCCACCTTTAATTTCTAACTCTGGATTGTTATCACATGATCCTTGTCAGAGAAATGAGTTTTTTATTCCCCGATAAAGACAGAATCCACCCGAAAACCAGAATTAATATCATAAATTCATTTCTCCAAAGGAATCAATATAATTGGGTGCAGATTATGATTCAATATCTCCAATCTGCAAGTTCCCAGTTGGTTCATTATTAAGAAATAAAACCTGGTTTGCTTCGACTTCGGATAAGAATCGCTTCGCAGTATCGCGACTGTTTACCTCTCGCTTTCATTTCCTATTAAGCTTTACTTCTCTGCTTCCATTTCATGTATTTTTAAGCTGCATTTCAGAAAAGGCATAAAAAAACAACAACAAAGCCTCGACAACCTTGAAGATGCTCTTTACCGTGATTACAGCTACTCAGCTGATGTTTGCAGCACTTCGCCGCAGCCACAAACAGCCTGTGTTGTTACGCTGCAGCATGCGGCGGCGGCGTCGCGCGGCTGCGTCGTCGCACGAGAGTCATTTTGTTGTAAAAGAGGCAAAGTTGCGGCGACAAATATGAAAATGAAGCGACAAAGACGACATAAATGAGAATTCAATAAATATCCCCCAGAGCGACGGCGTTGTGTTCTCATTATTCCTGTTTTATTCCTGTACTTTGGTGCTTAGCGCGCTGCAACAGGCGACACGTTTGGGTATTATTGTCCCGCTTAAAATATGCAAGTCTAAATTTAACATTTTCTAAAATATGCTAATTTGATTTCTTTGATACAGATCTCATCATCACTGCACGCTAAAACCACTTTTACTCGAGCGTAAATCCTGATTTCTGCATGCTAAGCTAACCGTCATGCGTTTTCCTAAAGGTGCAGAGGCACTTGAGCGCCCCCTGTCATCTCATTTCCTATCATTAAAACACAAAATGAAAAGGGCGTCTAAAAATACGACAGGAGCTGGACGCCGGAGTCACGGAAGTCAGAATGCTGTACTTTAATTAATCTCCTTCCTCCATGCACTCTTCTTCTTCTTTTCCTTTCGGCTTTTCCCTTCAGGGGTCGCCACAGCAAATCAATTGCCTCCATCTAACCCTGTCCTTTGCATCCTCTTCTCTCACACCAACTACCTTCATGTCCTCTTTCACTACATCCATAAACCTCCTCTTTGGTCTTCCTCTAGGCCTCCTGCCTGGCAGTTCAAAACTCAGCATCCTTCTACCAATATATTCACTATCTCTCCTCTGGACATGTCCAAACCATCTCAGTCTGGCCTCTCTGACTTTATCTCCAAAACCTCTAACATGTGCTGTCCCTCTGATGTAGTCATTCCTGATCCTATCCATCCTGGTCACTCCCAGAGAGAACCTCAGCATCTTCATCTCTGCTACCTCCAGCTCTGTCTCCTGTCTTTTCCTCAGTGACACTGTCTCTAGACCAAACAACATCGCTGGTCTCACCACAGTTTTGTACACCTTTCCTTTCATTTTAGCTGAAACTCTTCTATCACACATCACACCTGACACTTTTCTCCACCCATTCCATCCTGCCTGGACACGTTTCTTCACCTCTTTTCCCCACTCTCCATTGCTCTGGACTGTTGACCCTAAGTACTTAAAATCCTCCACCTTCTTGATCTCTTCTCCCTGTAACCTCACTCTTCCACTTGGGTCCCTCTCATTCACACACATGTACTCTGTCTTACTGCGGCTAACCTTCATCCCTCTCCTTTCCAGGACAAACCTCCACCTCTCTAGCTTCTCCTCCACCTCGTCCCTACTCTCACTGCAGATCACAATGTCATCTGCAAACATCATAGTCCATAGAAATTCCTGTCTAACCTCATCTGTCAGCCTGTCCATCACCATAGCGAACAAGAAGGGGCTCAGAGCTGATCCCTGATGCAGTCCCACCTCCACCTTGAACTCCTCTGTCACACCAACAGCACACCTCACCACTGTCTTACAGTCCTCATACATGTCCTGCACCGCTCGAACATACTTCTCTGCCACTCCAGGCTTCCTCATACAATACCACAGTTCCTCTCTGGGCACCCTGTCATAAGCTTTCTCCAGATCTACAAAAACACAATGCAGCTCCGTCTGGCCTTCTCTGTACTTCTCTATCAACATCCTCAAAGCAAATACTGCATCTGTAGTACTCTTTTTTGGCATGAAACCATACTGCTGCTCACAAATGCTCACTTCTGCCCTTAGTCTAGCTTCCACTACTCTTTCCCATAACTTCATTGTATGGCTCATCAGCTTTATTCCTCTGTAGTTGCCACAACTCTGCACATCTCCCTTGTTCTTAAAAATGGGCACCAGCACACTTCTCCTCCACTCCTCAGGCATCTTCTCACTATCTAAGATCCTGTTGAACAACCCAGTCAGAAACTCTACTGCCACCTCTCCTAGACACTTCCAAACCTCTACAGGTATATCATCAGGACCGACTGCCTTTCCACTCTTCATCCTCTTCAGTGCTCTCCTCACTTCATCCTGGCTAATCTTTGCTACATCCTGGTCCACAACAGTCACCTCTTCTAGTCTTTGTTCTCTTTCATTTTCCACGTTCATCAACTCTTCAAAGTACTCTTTCCATCTTTCCCATCACACTGCTGGCACCTGTCAATAGACTTCCATCCCTATCCTTAATCACCCTAACCTGCTGCACGTCCTTCCCATCTCTGTCTCTCTGTCTTGCCAGCCTGTATAGATCAGTCTCTCCCTCCTTACTGTCCAACCGAGCATACAAGTCATCATAAGCTTCTTGTTTGGCCTTTGCTACCTCTACCTTCACCTTACGCTGTATCTCCCTGTACTCCTGTCTACTCTCCTCAGTCCTCTCAGTGTCCCACTTCTTCTTAGCTAACCTCTTTCTCTGTATACACTCCTGTACCTCCTCATTCCACCACCAAGTCTCCTTATCTATTTTCCTTCCAGATGACACACCAAGTACTCTCCTACCTGTCTCCCTGATCACATTAGCTGTAGTTGTCCAGTCATCTGGAAGCACCTCCTGACCACCCAGAGCCTGTCTTAACTCCTTCCTAAAGGTCATGCAATACCCTTCCTTTGTTAGCTTCCACCATTTCGTCCTCTGCTCTGCCTTTGCCCTCTTCATCTTCCTCACCACCAGAGTCATCCTACACACCACCATCCTATGCTGTTTGGCTACACTCTCGCCTACCACTACTTTGCAGTCACTGATCTCCTTCAGGTTACCTCGTCTACACAAGATGTAGTCTACCTGTGTGCTCCTACCTCCACTCTTATAGGTCACCATATGTTCCTGCCTCTTCTGGAAGAAAGTATTCACTACAGCCATTTCCATCCTTTTTGCAAAGTCAACTACCATCTGTCCTTCTGCGTTCCTCTCCTGGATACCAAACCTGCCCATCACTTCCTCATCACCTCTGTTACCTGCACCAACATGTCCATTGAAGTCTGCACCAATGACAACTCTCTCACTTCTAGGTATGCTCTGCGTCACTTCATCAAAGTCCAACCAGAATTTCTCCTTCTCCTCCAGCTCACATCCTACCTGTGGAGCATACCCACTAACAACATTGAACAGCACACCTTCTATTTCTAGCTTCAGACTCATCACTCTATCTGACACTCTTTTTACCTCCAGGACATTCCTAACAAACTCCTCCTTCAAGATAACTCCTACTCCATTTCTCTTCCTATCTACACCATGATAGAACAACTTGAACCCTGCTCCTAAACTTCTAGCCTTGCTATCATGTCGACCAACTCTCTACCTTTTCCTGTCATAGTTCCAACATTCAACGTCCCTACTCTTAGTCCTATACTCTTGGCGCTCCTCTTCTCTTTCTTCGTGCGAACGCACTTTCCTCCTCTCCTTCTTCGACCAACAGTAATCCAATTTCCACCGGCGCCCTGTAGGTCAACAGCGCCGATGGCGGTCGTTGTTAACCCGGGCCTCGACCGATCCGGTATGGAAGTCATATGTTTGATTCGCATCTTTGATTTGGCAAAAGTTTTACGCCGGATGCCCTTCCTGACGCAACCCTCTGTATTTATCCGGGCTTGGGACCGGCACAATAAGACACTGGCTTGTGCCCTCTTGCGGCTACATTTGCCGTCTTGCGGCTACATTTGCCCTCTTACGGCTACATTTGCCCTCTTACGGCTACATTTGCCCTCTTACGGCTACATTTGCCCTCTTGCGGCTACATTCTCCTTCCCCCATGCACAAGTTATCTTATTAATCTCCAATAGTAATTACTCATCCACACCAACAACATGACAGACTACAGATGAAATACGGCACCACCTATGCAGCTAAAAGCAGCGTTCATAATTACATTACATTCATCTGGCAGACGTTAACACTCGTGTAGGAAAACTGCGTAAACCAATCAGTCACAGACTTTTTATCGCCTTCTATAACCTGGCGTGTTAATGAAGCGGTAAGTTAATGCAACAAGCAGCTGAATGTACTTAACGCATTAATACACGCTGGAAATAGAAAAAAAACAACAACTTAAAAGCCTTTTATTAACTCTAATAATAGAGGCAGCCTTTGTCCAAATATTTATGAGCCACAAATTACTGCGGTAATTAACGCATATAATTCAATAAAAGTTGTACCTGACTGGAAAGCAACGTTGAGACCAAAGCGTTCATCATTTAAGTTTTGCAGCCAAAGTTTTTTAGCTTTCCTGTCCTGTAGAATTTTTCTAAAAAAAAAAAAAAAAATTCTCGCAAAAAAATTAAATCAATGCTTTTAATCTTTATTTGCAAAGATTTTTACAAAGCATTTTATAAAGGCAGCCTCCTTTGTACTCGTGTTTGCACGCAGCCACCTGTTGATTGGCTGTTATTCCATCAGCGTACACATACGTGTAAAAAAAAAAAAGAAAACCAAACCCCACGGGGAACAGTTAACTCCACTTTCTGATCCTATTAGTGTGAAAGCGGTTGGAGTGACAGACGGGGAGGATGAAGGGTGGCTGTTTTTGCAAGATTATGTATCACTTGTTCTACTTTTATGACATCCTACCTTTCTGATCGCTTTAATGGCGCAGAGAACGGTTTAATTGCTGGTTTGTGATGGATTTCTTTGTCACATCCTGCTCAGGCCCGCGCTGTGGAAGCAGCCCACTGACCCACTTGCTGGTTACGTGTTATTTAAAGGATGCATTATTCAGAAAATGTGTTTTAAACAAAACTCAAGCTACAATCATGAACCAGTCGTTCATCTCCTGACTCAAACCATTTCACTGCGTGAACCTGGACCTGGAAGAAGTGATTTTTTTGCAGCCAGATTCAACGTTTGTCTCTTTCTTTCTCTCTCTTGTTTCACTGCAGTTAATATATTCAACATTAAAGATTCCAAATTTCACCCACCCACATCTCGTCCACCCACCTGATCCTGGGAGCTGTCTGTTACTGTTACGCACAAGGAACGGATATGTTGGTGAAGAGATGAAGCCTTAGTTGGCTTCATTCACCCAAAAACACGCCTTTTAATCGCTACATGCGCTATCCTTTAAGTCTAATTCCATACTTGATGCTATGTCTAGAGAAGCTTTTCCCTTTAACGCATGCAGGAGTTCGGCCATTGCTGCAGGTAAAACTGCGGTTACATGCAGTAACTTGAACGCATGAATGCATCATCAGTGGCTGCAGGCGAGGCTTCTATTGCGTCAAAATAGAGCAGAGCAAACAAGCTGCAGTCGTCTTCAGGTCATCTGTTTACTCTCCCTCAACTGGGATCTGATTACCAGTACAGAGTGAAAGCAGCATTACTTCTGTCGGTCATTCGTCACAAGTTGGTCGCAGGTCAGGTTTCCCGTCTCGCTGACAGACGCGCAGCAGCCAGGTCCATACATCAAACTCAAGTCTATACATCAAATCCCGGCGCCTCATTTTGTTTGGAAATGAAAGTCTTTATTATTGATTTTGTCTCTGACTGTACATCCGTCTCCAATTTGCGCCCCATCCCTCCTTGTCTAAATTGCACTATATTAAGGTGACGATCCATCTCCGAGCCTCGCTCGGGTGAATTTTAGAAGCGCACGTGTTTCTGTTTTGTTCCCACGGGTAAAGATTTCCAAAAATAAAGTTTTACCCAGACGTGGTTTCCGAATCTGGGGTTGCTTGGGATATTTTTTTGGGGGGGCTTGTGAAGCGACAGATGTTTAATGCACCATGCATGATTCAAACAATAAAAAACAGGGCCGTGTGCTGGGCTAAAAGTGACAAGTATTAAATTATGAGGAAGTCTCTTTCGGTGGGATCCTAATCCGAGGAGCTCCGGTCGTCTTTAGTCTTAAGGCGTGAAATGGGAACAGTCAGCAAATTCCTAATGAAGACCTCCACTTCACGCTGACAGAAGTTCACACGGGTGTTCAAAGGGTTATGTCATATTTTAAAATCAATCCTGAAACAAATGGGAGGGCATTAAAACCGGAGTAATGCTCCCCCTTCTCTGGGTTCTTGCATTAAAAAAAGACGAGGTAGACGAGGGTAAAGGAGGAACCGGAGGGCTGCAATTTAACACCGAGTGAATTTGATGCCGCAGCAGATCCTGGAGGCCTGACACGAGTCTCTCTGCTGCTGATCTTCAGATTAAAAGTGTCACAAGGAGGTCCAGGTCCAGTAAAACAAGCACAGCGGACCCGAGCTAATAGAGTCCAGGACGTTGACGGACTGTCCAGCAGTTAAATACGTTAAAACATTCAAAGTAATTGTACCTTTCGCTCCGATTCCTCTGCATAAACGCTTCAAAGCAGTTCTACGTGACCTTTTTCCAGCAGCAACCCTCCGTGACGTGATAGATGAGGGAGAATCTGGCTCTGAAACCCAACAGGAAGTGCTTTATTCTCCATGACACCATCGCAACCGAAGGTCAGAAAGTGAAAACTTTTCCTTCCCAGTCTCTTCCCTCAACTAAAGACTGTTTTCTTGACATCCTGTTCTGAGGATTAAGCACCGGTCCGGCTGAACGTTCCCTTTCCCCAACACTATCCATTGTTAAAGCGACCTTAAGGCAGCTGCTGCTGTCACGGACCAATCCTCTATCGGAGAGCACCCGGGGACATGAGAACCAACCAGCTTCCCTTAGAATAAAACATAACTCCCAGAAAAACAAGGCATGGGTTTGATTTATGGATCGATGAGACTCTTTTCATGGAACCACAGTGTCAGAGAAACGTCTAACCAATGTTTCAGGTTAAAAACGAAGGCCCTCCCCCCCAAAAAAAATCACACAAAAACAACTTTTCATTTAAATGTCTGCCTGTCTTTACCGATAATAAATTCCCCACTTGTTTGACAGTTAATTAGCGGCCTCCCACGCTGGTGATTTCACTTATTTTAGCTAATTAGACCTCTTCTTTGGGCCACGTGGGCGTCGCTCGTTTGCCTATTAGCTTTGCTGCACCTGCTATTCCACATCACACGCGTTGACACGCCAGAATAAAAGCACAGACGGTGAAAGTAACTCAGATATCGGCTTTCTGTCACAGCTTCCTGCCAGACTTGACACGGGAGTTAATGTTGTTAGGAACGCCGGCGCTTCTGCGGGAGTCAGAATGTTGGCGATGAATGAGACGCCTCGTCGGGACGCGGATCCAGGTGACCTCACAATAATTAAAAGTCTAATCAGCATTGATGACATGTGTTTTTGCTTTATTGATGGAAACATATTGAGGAAAACATCATTAATTCACTGGATTAACAACTTTGGAGCGATCTGATTGGCTGAGGCTATCCCTCTCTAGATTCATCTCAGGTGTGGGACTTTTAGTGCCCTCTAGTGGTGAAGATTCTTACAGCTAGATAGATTGATATATACTTTATTAATCCCGGAGGAAATTGCACAATGTTTAAATTTGTTTAAATTAAACAGATTTGTTTAAATTTGTTTGATTAAAAATTTAAATTAAAATTTTAAAATTAAAATTAAATTTGTTTAAATTTAAATTTGTTTAAATGTTTAAATTGCACAAGTAATGTTTGCACTGTTCTATACTGAGACCTCCCATGATGCACTGGGCTCCGTTTACCAATCAGATCACTGTGATTCTTATTAAACTCCAATTTTTTCATAGATTTTTTAAAAATATCTCCTAAAATGTGATTGTTGTGACGCATTAAAGACACCAGTAAATCAAACTAGGTATGAACTGATAATCCAATCGGTTTAAATTGATATAACAGGTGCGTGTTTACCAGGAAGTGCTAACAATTCCCACACAGACGGGGTGAACATGAAGGCATCATCATCTTTTTTCTCTGCTCACCAAACCTTGAACCATCATTTATCACCAGCTTTCCATCGGCGTCTGCAACTGTTCGGTCATTATGGGTTCTGTCGTTCAATCAACATGCCCCCCACCCCAACACCCCCCCACCCCTTCTTTTCCTCGTTTGAACACTTTAAGCTCGACGTAATTACCTCCCATGTGGTCGTCGTTTTGTACTTCACCATCTTGTGGGAAGACTTCTTCTGGCGCCAAGGGCGTCGAGACAAAAACGAGGGAGGGGGGGGGGGCGAGGCGAGGCGGAACAACCCCACCCCCCACTGCCTACGATAGCATCTCCTTTCAAAACGTCGGCAAACAAAACGCTGTTAAGAGATTAACCACGTCAAACATTTTTCCTCTTGACCAAACGCAACGGACGTCGTCTCGGATTTGTTTATGAACGCCCCCCCGCCCCCGAGTTTTTTTTTTTTTCCTCTTTATTTAACGCAGCGGGAGTTAATGGAATTGTTGTGATGGTGATGTATGGGGGATTGTGTGCGGAGACAGATGGGGAAATGTAATTATGGATGTTTCAAGGCTTCGGGCAGGACAAAAAAAAAAAAAATCTCACAAAAGGAGGAGTTGAAGGAACGGAGACAGCGCCATTCGTCATGTGAGGGAACGCTGGGAAAAATTAAATTAAGGGATTTTTACATAAACCGCTTTCTCTTAAAATTGTGTTTCACCTGCAGCACGACCAAAAAAAATTTTCATTATCTTGAAGGCGGTTATATAACATCATTTTTTGAGGAAAAACCCTTTTGTTGTTGTGCTAGGCTGGGTTTTATATTCCTGTCGACCTCTTTGAGAAATAATGAAAGGGCCGCTAAAGTTGTAAAGAAGTGAGACAGCGATTATTTTCCTATTGTTCAGGTGCGGGAGTGCGATGCTAAGGTCGGACGGATTTGATTAAACTTTGTACCTGCAGCTCTGATAATACGAGGGGTTCAGAGGAAAAGAAAAATACTGCATCCAAAGTAAAACCATCCACTCGTTTCGGAGTTATTAAATAATAAAAAACGAGATTTAAAGCCAAAGTAATATATCATATATGCTTATAGACGTGGTCTTAAAGGTGGTTAAATTTAAATCTTTCGTTCGACACCCCAAAAGACGCGATTTGTTCCTCAAATCGAGGAAGTGATCCCCAAGAGTTTCCCCAAACTTCGCCCCATGAGGCGCCAATCGGAGCAGATGACGCGCCTTAAATTCTAAAAAACCAGTCAGAACGGACGCCTCAGACGTCTCCCCGCAACGCCGTAAATCTGATCCGACTGAGTCGCTTCGCAGATTTTACGACT
Source organism: Antennarius maculatus (assembly GCA_013358685.1). Taxonomy (NCBI): domain Eukaryota; kingdom Metazoa; phylum Chordata; class Actinopteri; order Lophiiformes; family Antennariidae; genus Antennarius; species Antennarius maculatus. The sequence continues at coordinate 1,505,559 of CM023629.1, forward strand.
CTTTCCCACTCGTCCGCCTGTCACTGTGGATTTTTTATGATTTATCGCAATCTGTGGAGGCTTTCTGAATCTGGTTAATCGTATTTTGCGTGACCTTTTGCTCTACATGTTTCCCAGAGGAGAGAAGACTAAGAAAGATGAAACCTTACAGATGTCTCCAAAAAGATTAGCATTTTTTAAAAACTGTGAGATGTAGCAGCCAAAGCGAGGTAAATTGAACATATTCATCACGCGGTGCATGTTTTATTCATCACGCGTCAAGAATCGCTAACAAAACATCACAACCTCCAGGGGTCAAAGGTCGGGCAGGGGAACACGTGTCGTGGGAAAGCGATGGAGACGTGGAATCATCTGACGTGACCAAGGCCGAATGGACGGAGATCTCAAAGCTGGGGGGTCGCGACACCTCCAACGTGACCCCGTGGGAAGCAGGGCTCCCCCCCCCCCCAGCAGGAAAGCAACCGACGCCAAACCCACACAAGATCGAAACGCTCTCGCCCTGGTCAGCAGGTCCCGCCCTTTTTTAACCTTCCATCGGAGGCTACTCACAGCGAGAGCTAAATGGATGTCGAGGCTACGGGGAAGGAGGGGTTGCGGAGAGGGTCTCCTGAGGGCCGGGGGGGGGGCGGGAGGTTTCCTTAAAAACAAATCTTCATCATAATCAGATTTACGAATAGTATATGAACCTAAAGTGTAGCTTATTCACCATTTAATTATCAACAGTGAGTGGGTTATTTTTAAAGTCTCAGAGCAGAATTATTTCCACAAACTGTAACACCAATAAGCACATTTGATTAAAAAAGACGTTGTTATGTTGTTACCTAAATGTTTGTTTATATGTAACATTTACATATAAATGAAATCCATGCGCCGCTCCTTCTGAATAAAAGCAGCGAAAAAAAATTGATTTGAGTTATGTAATTCTCCATTTTTATAGTAAGGCAAGGCGAGCGAAAAAACAAATGAATGGCTGTAGTTTACTGTCACTTCTTCTACGGCCGAGGAAAAGGAATCCTTGGCCGAATCTCTGGGATCACCAGCGCCCCCTACCATGAGGCGCGAGAACTGCGTGCCTCACTTCATGTCTTGTCTCAGCGGTTTCAGGACCACTCAACTCAAGAAAGACGTTACACACATGTAGTTGTTGACAAAAAACACTGTACATTAAAAATATTATCTAAATAATGGAAATTTACTTCAGAGAGCAAACGTGTTTGAACATTTTAATAGCGACATATAGAGAGATAGCATTATGTTCTCACTGTTTAGCTACCAGCACACCTAGTCAAGTCATTGATCAATTTTCAGCGGTAAATGTGAAAATAACCTAAAATTGGTGACGTTAAATAGAAAATGACTTTATAATATGCATCACTGGATAAATATAACCATCTTCCATTTTTAGTTTTTTTTTCTTTCATGATGGCAGGTGATCCCCTGACCGCACGTCACTGCTCCGTAGCAACGCTCTTTTATCGATTGGGCGTCGTCCGAACAAATTACACACCTCCTGAGCGTTTCAGAAGCTCAAATGTGGCAGAGGGTTCTGCTGCGGCCTGCAATAAAACTGATAATGATGCGTAAACGACGCGGCGGCGGCAGCAGCTGCATCGTTTCCGATGACGCCGTCAGGATCTTCTTCCTCTTCAAGGGCCGCAAAGTAGAGATTATCTCCCGAAGCGGAGCTTTCTCTTTATATTACATCAACCTGACATTTAGCGGAAGAGATCTACGTTCAAACGTACGTATGAAGATACGGGACGCGCCTTTTTCCCCAACAATATTATGACACGCTCATAAAGAATTCATGGTGAATGCTTCCGGATTGCTGTGATCGGTAAACACCGCGGCAGAAGAAAGTGTAATTTTAGCCGCGTGATGTTGGCTCGGCGCCTCGCGATACGTCCCGTCGGAGCTTCACTCGATGCCCCCATCGATTAAATCCTCTAAGAAACGGATAAAAACATCATCAACTGAAGGTTCGCGCTCCGCCGGAGGATTCCTTTGTCTCAAACCGGTGAGCTAATGAGCCTCCTCCTGATGCATCAGCGTTTAAACCGCACCCGACTCTGTGTATTTCCACCAAGCGTGAGTAAAGAGTAATCAATGAGGCCCTCCGTGCAGACGCCTCATTGGCCAGTGGGAGTAATGGAGCTCAGACAGCTGCCACGCCATTGGCCGTTGTGATGCCTTCAAAGACAGATGGAGAACAAATCCACCCGCTGTCGTTTCAAGTCTATCATTTTGAGCACTCGGTCCCTTTGCCAGCTCCAAAGCTTCCCAGCATGCACTGCAGGGGATGAAGCAGGAGCCAATGGGGAGTAAGGAGCTCATTCTGCGTCCGTGATTTGTAGCTTCCACCTCAAAGGAAGAGGAAGAGGAAGAGGAAGAGGAAGAGGAAGAGGAAGAGGATGCTCGACTGTAAATTCTGGTACCCAAGAAGAGGAAAGTCTGGGAGTGGAGATGACTCTCATTGGTATTCGCCGCGTCAGCATGGGATCTGGCCGAGTCATGCTGCATGCATTTATGAAGAGGAGTTCTTCTGAGGTGTGGAGAGCGAAAAAAAAGAGCCATCCGGGCCCCCCCTGTGCAAAAAACCGCGACTTATTTTCGCGTAAATTCGCGAGATTCTCTTCGCGACCGCCGTTGATCTTGAGTCTCCTTGCTCGAGATGGAGTGGGGCATTAATTCTTAACCCTGTGGGAGGGGCGGTGGAGAGCAAGGCGGACGACTGCAAAATCCATCTCAACCCCCCCCCCCCATCCCTTGAGAGCTGAAAGGTCACTCAGCTGTCAGGAAGTAAAATTCAATACCTCAACCTTTTCCAGCTCGTCTCTATCTTCCGTGTCCCCCGTCAGAACTACACAATCCCTCTCTGATGCGTCCCTGACAGTCCGGCTGCTCGCTGCGCCCCCCCCCTCGACGATTCATGTCCAGGATCCAACATCCAACTCATCGGCCGTCGCCGCCGCCGCCAACGCCACTGACAGCCTCGCTGACGCGGCGCGGTCCGAGATGAGTAACGAGTGTCGCCGGCGCGGCGGAGTGCATCGTAAACCGTCCTGATGACCTGAATGCATTCATCCCTACCTGCATATCCTCTTTATGATCGTCAACAAACATGAATCAAGGCGACAAGAGGACAACAAGAGAAGCTAACGCTGCTAACAACCTGCTAACAGGACAAACATGAACATTTAAACCTGTTTTTTTTATTCAAACGTGATCGTTTTAGGTGATTTTGCCTGTCCTAGATGCTCTACATGTTTTACAAATAGTGAAATAACATTTTAGGGACCGGCTATAGTCGCTGTTTGGTTCTTAATTGGACTTTTGATTTGCAGAACACAAACACTTTTAATTTGCAGCCGGACTAAATGATAGTTTTCTCTTCCTGACAGTCGCTATCAGCTCCCAGCAGGCAGCAGGGGCGTCTCGACAGGAAGTAGACCGCATTGTGTGTTTTTTATTCTACATTTCCCATTGTGGCTACCTGTAAAGGTGTGTGACACGACTGAAAGTGTGTTCATCATCTCCAGTTTTGAAGGTCTCTGTTGTTTTCCCGCTTTAAAAAAAAAAAAAAAGGAAAAAGGAAAGGAGAGGAAGAGATGGCAGCACAACAAGTCGGCGCCGTGGATGTTGGTCTTTGATCGTCAGGCATGACGGGGGCCTTTTATATCTCTTTGAAGATAGAGGTTGGGGAGAAAAATACAAACACAGACCTCATCCGCCATGAAAGGAAATGTCACCGTGTAGACTCGGCTTGAAAAATCCCGTCCGTGCTAAATATAGATAGTCAGGAGTAGCTAAATCCAACCGCCGACAGGAAGTAAACATCAACAGGTAGCAGGAAAACAATAAATAACAGAATATTCACCTCCGACGTTACAAATGCTCGGCCACGTTCTCGCCATTCTTTGATTCGCGCGGAACTTGATTTCAAATTCGGGTCAAGATTACAGTTTCCACGGATACCAAAAATGTCTTGAAGGGGAAATAAAGTGGTAATGACCAAATATACACAGACTCTTATTTTTTTTTTAAAGCTTGGCTTTAAATCGTAATTACGGTATTTTCTGCACAATAAGGAGCACCTAAAAGCCTTTAATTTTCTCAAAAACTGACAGTGTGCCTTATAATCCAGTGCACCTTATTATCCAGTGCACCTTATGTATTAAAAAAGTTTTGAGGCCATTCATTGAAGGTGCACTTTATAGTCCAGTGCTCCTTCTAATCCAGTGCACTTTATAATCCAGTGCGTTTTATAGTCTAGTGCGCCTTATATATGAAAAAGTTTTGAAATAGGCCATTCATTGAAGGTGCATCTTATAGTCCAGTGCACCTTCTCTCTCTCTCTCTCTCGCTCTACATATATATATATATATATATATATATATATATATATATATATATATATATATATATATATATATATATATATATATATATATATATATACACATACATATACACATACATACATACATATACAGTATATATACAGTATATACTGTATATATACTGTATATACACACACACATACATATATACTGTACATACAAACATACATACATATTATATATATTCATATAGATGTTTTCAAGCAGTCTTGGAGATATTTTTTGCACCTGCTGGTTTTGCATCCCATTGAAAGGTTAAAGATACGTCAGCAAAATTTGGAGAAAGTGCACAAAACCCCAAATCTGGATGAATATCTTGTTTATCGATCAACAGAAACAACAAAAACGACTAAATTCAAATAGTTTCTTTGCAGAATTTCCTTTTCAGGTTCTACTTTGCTAAACCTCAACAGTTTCTCCACAATAACCAATCACCAACTGATGTGAGATACCAGGAGGACCCCTGGTTCGACTCACTATTAATATTCTCGTCCACAGTTGTTTTCGTCGCCACAACCGTCCCTTTCTACTTTTGTCAGCCTGGTTTCAAATACTTAATTACTCCTCTGCCACTCATCCCCCGCCCACATCTCTCTCTTTTATCCGTTACCGCCGCGGCGCCGAGACTCCGACAGTCCAGCAGTCATCGAGTCAAACCCCCCTCACCATCTTTTTATGGACTGGCGTCATAATCCGATTGGAAATCAAGTCTCTCCGAACAGTGGTGGGACAATAATCGGTCAGAGCGGCTTAAGAACCACTTGGAGCTCTCTCTCTACGTGTGTGTGTGTGTGTGTGGGTGAGTGTGTGTGTTAACATTTCCCTCCTGTGGGGGAGGAAAGGGAAAATAAAGGGGTGGAAATGATGGGAGGAAAGGTGGAGTGGACCGAACAGGAAGTAGAGGAGAGGTAACAAGCAGGGATGGAAATGGAGAAATGGCACTTGAGGAAGTGAATTTGGTGATGAAAGGGGTTGAAAGGGAGAGGATGTCGGCGGTGGGGGGCACTGGGATGGAAGAGAAAAGGATGGAGAGGCAGAGAAAGGGATAGAATTCCTCCGGGATGGGAGCCAGTTGGGTTGAACAATGGGAGTACTGATTAGGGAAGCGAGGTGGGAGATGACAATATGCTTACTGCTGTTCTTCATCCGGACTCGAGCGCCGCCGGTGCAGAAGCCACTCCACACTCAGCAAGACGCTTTTTCCCCAACCAGCACCGCGGGCAATTAACCCACCCGCCTGCTGCTCACCAACAAATTGCCTCTCATCATTGCCAATCCACTTGCAGCCGCACAAGAGAAAGGCAGCTGATTTCTTTTTTAAAAAAGGGGATCAAAACGTTCCATCCAGAGTACACATAAAGATTAATTCTGAAGAGTGAGGAATAAAGTGTGAACATCAGAACGCGAGGCCCATCGATCGTTTTATTACGCGTGGTGTGGGATGTACCATTCCTCAAAAGCGCCACGGAAAGTGAGTCCATCCATCTTAAAGGCAGGATCTGGACCAAACCATCCGCTTTGATCGATGAGGGCAGATATGGCGTTGGTGAGTGGGGGTGGGGGTGGAGAATCAGAAACAGAGGATTCTGGGATGCGGCTGGAAAAAAAACAGTTGGTTGCAGGGTGAAATGCATTTTAATGAACGTTAAAGACAAACGTGGTTTCATCACGACGTCCAACCGAGGCTAGGTTAGAGTAAGGGTCAAGGGTTAGGGTTAAAGGTTAAGATTAGGGTTTAAGGGTAGGGTTAGGGTTAGAGGTTAGGATTAGGGGTAAGGGTTAGGGTAGGGATAGGGTAGGGTTAGGGTTAGAGGTTAGGGTAGGGATAGGGTAGGGTTAGGGATTAGGATTAGGGGTAGGGTTAAGGTTAGGGTAGGGTTAGGGATTAGGGTTAGGGGTTAGGGTAGGGATAGGGTAGGGTTAGGGGTTAGGATTAGGGTTAGGGTAGGATTAGGGTTAGGGTTAGGGTAGGGTTAGGGTTAGGGATCTCAAATCTCTCCATCAGCAGGTCCAGCAGCTCCTGGTGCTTTCAGAATGATAGGTTGTCAGAAAGGTTCGCACATAGTTTCGATCTCCATACATGACTAGTCTGACATCGCTTCCTGTCAGGATGTCGACACATAGATGAGACGACCCACAGGTACGAGGCAAGTTCTCTCTCGGAACAAGTCAACATAGCACATAGAGTGTTGACAATCTATTTTAAGCTTTGGGCCCCCACTCCTTCACGGCCCCTGATGGCTTTTCAACACCCCCGTCCCCTCTATCGTCCAAGACAATGATGAAATATGACCCGGTCTCTATTCCACTCCACTCAGTCACACCTCCCTCGCCTCGCCGCCTCAACCCTGCCACTCCAATTTCCTGTCCGTTTCCCACCTGTGTATCTTTTCTGACTTTTCCCTTCCCGCCTCCCCCGCCTTGCCCACCCAGAATACCTCGCTCGGCCTGGACTGAGGAGAGATTGCGTGCTTGGGGTGATGTCAAGAGGTCAAGCCTCTCAGTCTTCTCTGAAATGCAATCTTTATCATTTCCCCCGCGGAAGTCTGCAAAGCAACCACTCCAGCGATTCAACCCACGACATCAGCTCGCGCTCCCGCGTTCTGAGGCTACTGCTTTCCACCGAACCACCATGACGTCTCACTCCGACAGTCTGAATCCCAAAATCTGATTCCTGCCATCCAGATCTGTCGCTCGACGTGGGGTGTGAAAGGAGGATAAAAGCTGTAGCTAAACGATAAGTGAAAAAAAAAACCTCCGCGAAAGGTGCGAGTCTTTGAATAAATTTGCAGGGCAAAAAACGTTGACAGAGAGTAAATGTAGAGAAATATTCAAAGGCAAATCTCATGCTGTGAAAAGTGGAGGTTCATTCTGAGAGCTCAGCACGCACTCAAAACGCACATAATACCAGATATCCGACCTCAGACGTGCGGAAAAAACTGTTTTTTACTGCAGAAAAACATGAGCTGAAAGACGCTAAAACGGTCAAACAGGCTGAAGCCTTCTTAAGTTCTTTCTTTTTTTAACTATCGTATTTTCCACGTTATAAGGCGCACTGGATTATTAGGCGCACATTCAATTAATTGTTTATCCTATAATTTGTTTCATATATAAAGCACGCTAGGTTGAAAGGAGCACTGTAGGTTTATGAGAACATTATAGGCTTTTAGGTGTGCCTTATAGTGTAATATAGTCGCAAGAGGAAACAAGCCAGTGTCTGATTGTGCTGCTACCAAGCCCAGATAAATACAGAGGGTTGTGTCAGGAAAGGTATCTGGCGTAAAACTTTTGCCAAATCAAAGATGCGAATCAAACCTATGACTTCCATACCAGATCAGTCGAGGCCCGGGTTAACAACGACTGCCATCGGTGCTGTTCGCCTATAGGGTGCCGGTGGAAATTGGACTACTGTTGGTCGAAGAAGGAGAGGAGGAAAGTGTGTTCGTAGGAAGAGAGAGAAGAGGAGCACCAAGAGTATAGGACTGAGAGTAGGGAAGTTGAATGTTGGAACTATGACAGGAAAAGGTATAGAGTTGGTTGACATGATGCAGAGGAGGAAGGTAGACATACTGTGTGTCCAGGAGACCAGGTGGAAAGGTAGCAAGGCTAGAAGTTTAGGAGCAGGGCTCAAGCTGTTCTATCATGGTGTAGATGGGAAGAGAAATGGAGTAGGAGTTATCTTGAAGGAGGAGTTTGTGAGGAATGTCCTGGAGGAAAAAAAGAGTGTCAGATAGAGTGATGAGTCTGAAGCTAGAAATGGAAGGTGTGATGGTCAATGTTGTTAGTGGGTATGCTCCACAGGTAGGATGTGAGCTGGAGGAGAAGGAGAAATTCTGATTGGAATTTGAATAAGTGACGAAGAGCATACCTAGAAGTGAGAGAGTTGTCATTGGGGCAGATTTCAAAGGACATGTTGGTGCAGGAAAGAGAGATGATGAGGAGGTGACGGGCAGGTTTGGTATCCAGGAGAGGAATGCAGAAGGAAAGATGGTAGTTGACTTTGCAAAAAGGATGGAAGTGGCTATAGTGAATACTTTCTTCCAGAAGAGGCAGGAACATAGGGTGACCTATAAGAGTGGTGGTAGGAGCACACAGGTAGACTACATCTTGTGTAGATGGTGTAATCTGAAGGAGATCAGCAACTGTAAAGTAGTGTTAGGCGAGAGTGTAGCCAAACAGCATAGGATGGTGGTGTGTAGGATGACTCTGGTGGTGAGGAAGATGAAGAGGGCAAAGACAGAGCAGAAGATGAAATGGTGGAAGCTGAAAAAGGAAGAGTGTTGCATGACTTTTAGGAAGGAGTTAAGACAGGCTCTGGGTGGTCAGGAGGTGCTTCCAGATGACTGGACAACTACAGCTAATGTGATCAGGGAGACAGGTAGGAGAGTATTTGGTGTGTCATCTGGAAGGAAAGTAGATAAGGAGACTTGGTGGTGGAATGAGGAGGTACAGGAGTGTATACAGACAAAGAGTTAGCAAGAAAGAAAGAAAGAAAGAGGTGCGCCTTATAGTGTGGAAAATACTGTAACTTTGTCAGCATGAAAATATTTATTGGTTCAGCTTTTAAACTCTCAAGAACTTCAGCGGTAGTTTGGACTCAACTTCATTATCTTCTGAACCGAAAATCTGCGCCGTTGTCTCATTTGTCTTTTAAAATTAGCACAAGACCAGTTTTGTGGTTGAGCAGCGCGGCGGATACTCTTCGTAATAAAACCGGTTATGACAACATAACCACTTGTTGGAAGCGTATTACCGGATGTATCATATGCTATTAGATGGGCCATCACCACGGCTGTTAACTTTTGGTAATGACTCATTATCTGAGATTCACACTGCTGTAGCCCTTTGACTTCCCCGCTGCATAATTGAAGCCGAGCGCCGCAGAACGAGCTCTGTGACCTCGGGAAACCGCCGGCGCCGTCCTTCAAAAGATGACACGCTCACACCTGAGGAGCCAAAGCACGTCCTTAAAAGCTAAAATACCCAGTTTCTACGTAATTTAGGGGTCGTCAAACTAGCCGGCGTGATAGGTGGAGCCTGAAAGACGCACCGGCTGGTTGAAAATGTGGCTCAGCGGTGCTGAATCTCAGAAGATATGTCAAAAAAATTGCTTTTTTCCCCCACTCGTCCTGCCTCTATCTCTTTTGTGCAGGATGCAGAAGCAGCCCTGACAGACCTCATCTACACCTCCAGGCCATACATGAGCGGACAGCAGGAGAAAAGAGGCAGTTTTTAATCCAATATTACTAGAAATGGTGGCATCGCTCTGGAAAATTACGGTTTCTTTTGCGTGAGGCAGATCAAAGCTCCTGGCCTTATTCTGCCTCCGGTGTCCGGGATTAAATTCACGCTCTTTCCATGAAACTCTCCGATCGCCGGCATCATCAAAGCAAAACAGACGAAACATCTGATTCATTGGAGAAAACATTTGTCAACATGTAAAAAAAAAAAAAAAGAGTTAAACGATGGAATAAACGGTGAGATATAAATAAAAACTTTCAAGTTGGCAGGAGCTGCTTCTCCAAAGGCTTAGCAAAGACTCGGCTGGCAGCAGACGGTCTGTGCAGAGCGCAGATGGATTAGAAAGCATCAGTCCAGACCATGCTAGCCGACGACAGAGTGACAGATGTGTCGCTAAGGCCCAACACATGCTTTATGAAGGTCTTGGATTAGCCGGAACTCTGCAGCATAGTGGGAGTGCGTCAGACGGCGCCATGTGAATTGTGATGGCATGTCGCGAAAGTGACTGCGATGCAGAAATGTGTGCAAACACGGACGGCTGGTTCCTCCCAAAATAAATTCCTCATTTATTCACCTTACACTCATTAGGGGATGTCGGCTGTGTTGCATCCGCATGCATATTTACGGGCAATTTGACGCAACGCTTACATCAACTTTACAGTTTTCCATAAAAAAGCGATACGCAGCGGGGAGAAAAATTGCTGCGTCGCGATTTAAGGAGGGGAAAAAGGTCATTTAATTCCGATGTTGCGTGCGAAAAGGGGAAATGAGTTTTTCTTTCCTGTCAAATGAAGCTGCTCCGTCGCGCTCAAGACAACTCAGAACGGGCGAAAAGTCTGGAGCAACGAGGTGAAATTTAAAGCTGCAAAGAAATATGACCCCCCCCAAAGAAGAAGAGAAATTAAATCCGGAATCATTGTGGAGTAAATAGGGTGGGCTCGGCGGAGCCAGCTTGATCAAAAGCAGCACATGTGGCGCCGCCAACTGTGACCCATCGGATTTAGCATCAGTCATTAGCGGCGTCGGCTCTCATTAACCGACATCTGTATCTTAATTAAGCCAAAGAAGACAGGAATAGATGCAGGTGGCCGTCCAGGCTGGCCGCTCTGGCATCCCGGCAGCGTTTTCTCTCACCTTTATTAGGGTTTTAACAGCTTTTATCAGGTGCAAAGGGAAGCGAGCGGCGCTCTGTTTGGATGGTTAATCAGGCCGGGAATGGCGGCGCTGCTCTGGGACTACCAGAGGCCTCAAGAAAACCTCCAAAACCCTCGACCTATGCCTTGAAAAGACTCCAGATCCGAAGTCCAGATCGATTGGGACAAACTGCTGATGGGTTTGTCATTACTAATGATTGTTTTACCTTTATTATCCATAATCTATTAGCAATCACCACCACAAATTAATTATGCAAGCAGTTGCGGTGGAGCGTCGTCCTGAATTCCAACATCCTCTCTCTCCTTCCTTTAGATGAAAGGTGGGGGTAGTGGATGAGGTTGGTGGAGGGTTGCATGACATTTTCACCAAGTGGAGGAATTTACAGTATGGAGGACACGGACTTCAAACGCACCGCAGGTGTGTGAGATTTTTAATTGGTGACACGTTTAAAGCTCGCAGCTCGGTTTCAACCGGAGCAGATGGGAGGACCAGACCGCGGTTACAAACGGGATTTATCGCCACGCCCGTCCTAACGGGCGATTGCTTGTTATTTGCTTTACTACCTTATGCTTTTTCGTGTTTTTATATTAAGTTAATATACTTCACATGTCAACGAATTAACTATTATACCGGTGAAGGTATTTATCTCCAATCTGATCGAACCATCCTGTCTGGTTGTGGTTTTTAAGGTGTGATAGAGCTTTAAAGTCTTTTCTTTTCAACATGATGAGCGTCTCAGTGCATTAAAAGTTAAAAAAAAAAATAGATATATAGGTAAGAATCACAGCAAACAACTTCCAAATTGAAAAAAAAAGTTGGACTTCCTTGGTGAGAATCCAACTTTCATTTGCCTCCGAGGGCGGCTTGAAGGAAGAAGGCTGCTGTTTTTTTTTGTTAAAAAACCTACACGGGTCAAACTTCAGCAAATTGCATTTCAGAAGATGTAAAAAAAAAAAAAAAGACTTGGAGTCGACATGAAAAGTTTAGCTGAGAAGGAAAAAGTTCCCTCATAATAACCATCGAGCCGTGCAGCCCATCATCGCCGCCATTTTCCACAGCGGGGAGGAGGAGGGGGAGGAGAGCGGTAATGATATTCCAATAATCCTTAAAATTAATTAGGTCGATGTGTCATTGAAGTGAAATGTGCTGCTGGTCCAAACAGAGGCTACTTGTTTAATTAAGCGCCATGAATACCTGATAACCTTGTCAGGTAAAGACGGAGAGAGCCAGAATTTCCTGCACATTTGTCACACTTCGAACATGGCGGGGGGGTGATATGCATCTTCCAGCGGACCATCTGTTGGTCCATGTTCACCACATACCGCTGGTGGATAAAGTATGACACTATCTCTGCCAGGGTTGCCGGGCGCCACCTTGATGCATGCGGCGGCGATACGGCGTCGGATAAAAGCATCAGTCAGACGGAAAAATGAGCATCTACCTAAGCATTATGGGAAGTTTCTGCGCGTCCTATATCTCAAACGCATTAGCTTGCCGTTGAGTGATACTCATCGTATCTCCATGAGATCCCGGCCGTCCCGGAGACATCACTCCCCCCCTCCTCACCTCCCTGCCTCCCCTCCCTCCATGCCGTCCCGCTCTATCGACGTTCAGTCATCCTGACAGATGCTTCAGTCACCTGGGATTAAAAACGAGGCAGGGCTGATGGATCGCCTCTATTGTGAAGGATACAATTTTTAAAACGGCCTTACATGTTGTAAATGGCAGCGAGCCACAATAAAATATACTGTAAATCCAGCACGGCTGAAAGGGATTGGGCGTGAAGTCAGATTTAAGACCCTTTGTTTTAAAACTCATAATTGATTTATGGAAGAATATTAGCAAATTAAATCTACTCCCTCCTTCCAAACCAAACCGAACCTTTATGGCTTGTTATTTCATCCACTTTTATCTGTTTTCTTTTTCTTTTTTTCTTTTTTTACTGTGAACTTTTTAAGAAAGCAAAAGCCATGAAAATATTCAAATTCAAAATTTTTTTCTGTCCCCAAGGGGCAACTGAAGGCACGTAAAGCAGCAGTATTGGCGCAAAAGATGGGATTTGTGCACAAAAACGTGTTTTAAACAGTCTATTAAGAGTGTGGGAAAAGGTAATACAGATAGAAAGTGGTTTAATATCAGTATGTGGAGGGTTCATAAATGTTTAAATAATAAAATAAAGCTACAATATATATTAAAGCGAAATTTTGTTTTTTGCGGGTGGTCCTGGAATGTGTTAACCGTGAGTAACGAGGGATTATTGGAGTTGATTCTGTCTAATCCAACTGAAATGAATGCAAACTGTTGTTTTAAGAATGAAATCAGTCCAAATACGTTCAACAATGCTACTCACTCTCAAAGATGACATAAAAATGACCTGAAACACTGCTTTCCTATATATATATATATATATATATATATATATATATATATATATATATATATATATATATATATATATATATATATATATATATATATATATATATATATATATTCATATATATATATATATATCTGAACATGTGAGTTGTCAGCTGAAACAAAGGTGTTTCGGAGCAGTTTCTTACTGAAATAGCTGAAACGAAGTGAAAGACTTGTTATCAGAGTGAATAAAGTGCAAACATGTTCAACGATGCTATTGTCACTCAAAATGACAAGAAAATGACTTGTATTACAGTTTTCCACAATATATCTGAACATGTGAGCTGTCAGCTGAAAAGAGTAGTTTCGGAGCAACTGTACACAGAAAACCAACACTAACACTTAAATACACAATAAACAGATGTGTACAATATAAACAGGTATGTGCAATGGGGTAATAAATATATAAAGATAGTGGAAAATGCAAAACTATGAAAGCAAAAGTTTATTATAAAACCGATATTTCTGACCAAGAAGCAGGAATTCTGTAACTCTGAGCGAAATGTCTGAATATGAAACTTGTGACGGGCAGATTCCTGGCAGCGGCGACACGTGCTTGTGTTTACAGACACGAGTGTAACAGACCAGTCTTTCATTAACCAGTCCGTTGAGCTGGCTAATAATACGACTTACATGAGGGCGGCCGAACCAGTTGGGTTTCCTGTTGCGATCAAATTCCCAGTCAGTCGCTGTCATTTCTGGGATATAGGCGATAATTTGCAGCATAAATTGTACTTTTTTCTCTCAAAATTAACCTGCTGGACTCGTTTCAACGCCAGCGAGAAAAAGATTGCTTTTCCTGCGTGAATCAGCATACATTTGCATAAACTCGATTTAAAGATTTCGCTCAAATCGTACCTGTTGGCTGATTAGCATTTGAAAACACACAACACAACTTTCCCGAGCTGCTCTTTTCTTGACAGTTGTGGAAACTCTCCCGTCGCGCAGCTGGAAGGTTTTTTTTGATTCGACATTAACGCCGACGGAGGACGAGCCAGGAAACGCTCTCGCGTCGGGAATCAAAAGCGTTCTCTCCCCGTTTTTTCCTAATTGATTCCCCGTGGAGTCATGCTGCACACACTGGCACCACATCACACATTTCTATTCTGGTAGTTTGAACAATAAACTTTGGCTCGTGTCAACAAAAGACGAAGCAAAGAGGTGACGACGGGTTTTCAAGCTTAATTTCTCCGCAGGTTTTTCAAAAAAGGTTCGCTGCAAGAATCAAATCTGCGATCTGCTGAAATTACGCGATTCGATATCGACACTAAAGACACAAAAGCACAGAGTAATCAGAGTGATGGGAGCGACAAACAAGGCCGACTGCTATCACAACATGGCCCCCGCATGAAGAGGCTGAGATAATAATTACAGGAGAAATCCTGCAGAATGAAGCCAATCCTGTAAACAAGAGCTCGCTGTAATAAACACCTCATGTTTTCAAGAAGCTTGTGCGTGGATTAGCGTGATTATTATAGATAATCACCAATAATAAATCACAAGGCACCTTCGCTCTGTTATTTATAGTGGAGGTGGAAATCAGGACTCCCATGAGGAACTTCCCAGTCTGCAAGGGTTGTTCCTGAAATTCTCTCAAATCAAATCTGATCAAAGAACAAATGATGAAAATGTTCTTTTTTTTTCTTTTATAGGCGTTTAATCATCTTTTAACCCGATTAAAAAAAAACCGCCAACTCCAAGCAAAATGTATCGTTTAATCCCAATAAAATCTCTTGCCCTGGCTGTCCGGAAGCTGCCAAAGTCAATATGATTAATTTCACATTTCAATTTTTCCGTTTCACATGTAATGTAGAGCGCCATCTGCTACGGCGAGGAGGGCAGCCAATCAGCTCCCTGAGCTCAAAACAACTTTTTTTTTCTCGCAGTTAAGAGAATTAAGATGCTTTTTTAACGTCTCGTAAAAAATTACTCCAGTACAGAAACGTACATATGAAACAAAAACGTGTCCACGAAGGAGAGATAAATTTACAATTAAATAAGAAAAAAAAATTATGAGTCGTCATGGCAATTGGATCCTTTTGTGACATCATTATTTTAAGGGATTAACGGCGCCAAAAGAGCTGCAAAACAATCCCCCCTCGGTGGAGTCTAGTTGCTGGTGCTGGAGGTGAAGGGATGAATAGTAATGGCTGGAGATCTGATGGATGTGACACACACCGGGACCTTCTGAGATGAGCTCAGCGGCGGCGGGGTGGAGGGGTGGGACCCGTGGGACAAGAACCGGAGGCAGCCTGGGTTGGAGTGGGGCGCGTCGATACCCGAAACGACAGCCGACGGCGAGCGAGCGAGCGGCGCGGGCCTTGTCTCTGAGCGATGGGGGAGATTGGCTCAAAGAGGTTGTGGCTGAATCTGATTGGTTTAACTGAATGAGCGAGCACGGATAATCAGATGATTGAGTTGGGAGGTGGGAAAAGGAGAAGAGAGAGAAAATAGATGAGTAGCTCTGCGATGGTCTTCCTGATTGAGCTGCTGAGCTCCGTGACATAATTTAATACTGTACTGGATATACTGGTGCTTATTTTAGTCCTAATCTATGGGTTTCGTAATCTTATTATACGTTTGACGGGAAATCTTAATCTTAACGTGTCCCTTGCATGTTTCCTGCGCTGCCTTTCGTGATGTCAAGAAGCTAAAATCGACTTTCCCAGTCGAATAAAACTCCCAGCGTCCAATGTTTTTCCCAGAGTGCACTGCTCTGCGCTCATCGGCGGCTCAAAGGAATGATTACTGGAGTGGATCTGCTTGTTTGGGAAATGGACTCCAGAAGGTCAGCGGGGGCCAGAGGATGGGATATTCCCCACATCCTTTCTGACCCCCGGTGAGATTACAAGCAATGTAATAGGATCGACAATTTTCCGTAATAGAATACAGAAAGGCTAAGCCCCAGCTTGGGTCTCCAGGAAGGCATCAAGACGTATATATATATATCTCTAACGCCGCCTTCCTCTTGGAAAGGAAAGGAAGCTTAGCCGCCTTTAGATTCTTTGAACTGCAAAAACGAGGCGACGCATTAAAACCGCAAAAATCCCCACTGAGCTGTAATGAGAGTAGAACACACGGCGATAGCGAAGGCTTTCCGATGCATTTGTTTGTGCAACAGCACAGCGCATTTCATGTTGTTTAATTGGCTCATTTGCAAAGCGATGATAGACATTCGCAGATAATGACGCCGTCACATTGAAATGCACGACGCAACGAAACAACCGGCGCGGGTGCAAATGATATCTGCTTCTTTATTGATGACTCAAACGGGGGAAACAGACATCCCGGTATGTCTGACATATTGACAGCAAACACATCTTTGGTGCGTTAAACCTCATGAAAAGATCAGAGGGCCAACGCGGGCGTCGTGTTTGTAGGTCTGCGTTGATGCTGAGAAGCAAAAAACCCTTAATTTGGTCTCTGGCGGCGCTCGACTTCCATCCTCAGCAAGTAATTTCTTTTCAGAGCTGCTCCCTCGGGTACGTCTCAGTAAAGCCTTTAAAAGCTGGGAGTTTGTATTGTCTATAGATGTTGTGTTTCGGCTGGGGAATGTATTTCAGAGGCAATTCCATCTGAAATGATTTATTGATTGAATCGTCCGGCGGAAGGGTGGCCCGCCAAGAGAATACAGAACCCCGCCGCTCCTGAGAAAGTCTCGCTTGCCCACTTCCTCCCGTTCTTGTGAGGGTATCCCGGGTTAAAGCAACTTCTCAGGAAGATGGCGTCCCCTTGATTTCAATTCAGCAAGTCGGTTCTGGGTAAACGCCGTCGTCTGTTGCCTGTCCTTATAGGTCCGGGATGGGAACCATCTGTTCCCACAATTTCCCAGAGAGCAACATTTGAATTTCCCCTTAATGAAGGCTCAGACGCTGCCAGTGGAGTCTGCCTCTGCGGTGCTGAGGTCTGGGGACGCTAATGAAACCGGAGGAGGGCGCCGGAAGTTGACAGCTACATTAGCCACGTCCAATGCATTCAATTCCCATTATTTCAAACAATAGGAGGGGAAAGGTAACGAAGGCAGAGGCTTTAAAAGAAAAGGAAACCTCCTTAACCCTTACAGCTGTATGATCACGCCCTCGTGATCAGATCACATGATGTTTTTAAACCATTCTTAACAAATAAAGCTGTGTGCATGTTTATGTGACAGTATAGATGTGAAACTGTCTCCTGGTTTTTATTTGGAGCCGATTGAAAACCGTAGATGTGATCGTTTACATTTCATCTAAGACAAACGGTTCAAACGGCTCCTTATCATCCGATGTTTCTGTCCATGTAGTCGCCATCGTACAAGTGGTGATGCATGTTTTCACGTGATTCCAACATGTTTCGCGATTCATACACTTTGTCACGTGATGCAAACATGTACCGTGATTGGTGCAAAAACTCCAAACTGTATAGTTATGTTAGAAGCCTATACCTTTTTTTGAGTTCAAAATCAAATTGATAAGCATGTTTTTGGTTTTTATATGCAATAAAATACAATTTGTTCCAATTTGAATTTGACTGTGTGTCTATTTTGGCCCAAAAAACTCCTTTGAAGAGTGGTATAAGTGACACAAACTGTATATAATTATGTTAGAAGCCTATGAAAACCGTTTTGGAGCTCAAAATCACTTCAATGAGCATATTTTTGTTTTTTATCAGGGCTTTTTTAACCGGTTCATGGAACGAAAACAAAAACCGGAAACTTTTGGTATTTTGGCAGGAATGAAAACGAAACCGAAAACTTTATATTTTTTAATGTTTCGGAACAGAAAATAATAAAAATTACTTAGACATTAACTCATTGGCTGCAGTCATTTTCAGAGCAGTGTGTTCCCGTACTGCCAGGGCTTTGTAGCAATATTGAGCTATGGGAGAAGAACAATGAAGATCTGTTGTTCAGCAATAAATGACATGGTGGAAGTTATTCTGGTCTTATGTCATGTAGTGTCTACGTAGGAGGCATAAGCCTTAACTACAGTGATATAACTGTCATAAAGCAGTGGTGTAGTGCTGTGGTACGGTTTACTGTAGGGTAGGGATATATCTATAATTATAGACTATAGTATATAAACTAATTGCTTTAGTTGCCAATTTAAAAGTCCTTAAGTTGCTGTATTTTGTGCACCATTCGGCTCATTGTACAAAGAGGCGCAGTCTAAATAACGGAGTTTATTTTTGTACTTTAACCGGACACACGGTGCACCTTATTGTTCGGTGCATGCTTGCAAAAAGGTGACTGTGGTTGAACTGTGTTGTACTACGTATTTAAATTTAAAAAAACACACCGACATATTTTTTGATAAATCTGTGCTAAGTGCTCATCTTCGGTCTGCGTTGAATAGCTCGGCAATTTCACTATCGCTGACCGTCACGTTTCCGGGTGTCTGTCCGGTAATGATGCCGGCTTTAGCGAAACATCGGACAAAAGTCGAAGCAGACACGTTAGTCCAGGATCCCCAATCCACCACATATTGTGGGGGTGTAACTCGCTCGGCACTGCCTCCAGTCCTGGTAAACGTGTGTTCACGTCTCTCATCCGTCGCTCCACGACCCACGCAGCTTCACGTTAAAGGCTCTGTTTACACCGATGTCCAGCGGTTGAAGTTCTTTCGTTAATCCTCCAGGATGATGACAAGCTCCCAATTCAGCCGCTTGACGTGTTTCTGACAGAAGCGGTGGTGTGGGTGTGCATGGAGTCACAGATCAAGAGAGATGGCTAAGCGTGAAAAAAGCCCCCCGGTCTCTTAACGTGAACCGGAACAACCGGAACTGATATCCTGGAGTTTACATGTTGCGTCGTAAGCGTGTCTCTTCGCTGACGTCATTGTCGGGGGTCTTTAGCCAAACAAATGTGGTTAACAGCATACCTGCGGTACAGTACCGGCATATACCCTATACCGGTACCTACCGGAGGTGTGCCGGACGTGGCCTCGCGTCATGTTCTCCGATTGGTCCATCGCTGCCGGCGTACGTAGTGACGTAATACGTCCTATGTCGGTGGACAATGGGCGATCTGGCGGAGCGCTGACTGAAGTCACACAAAGACATTTTTACAGATTTTGGAACTCAGTGTACACATAAGACGCTTAATGTTAAAAGGCGCAGCGTTGATTTTTGAGAAATTTTAAGGCTTTTAAGCGCGTCTTATGGTGCGCAAAATACGACACCTACTTATTTATATTTACAAGGTACGTTATTAACCGTTCAGGAACTTGATTTTTTTGTTCTAACCGGTTCAGGCACGTCAGTTTATGGGTGGAACACAAAACCGGAAACGTTCTAATTCCGTTTGTTCAGAACGAACCGATTGGCAAAAAATTCTGGTTCAAAGCCCTGGTTTTTATGTGCAATAAAATACAATTTTTCCATTTCCGAATTTGACTGTCTATTTTGCCCCAATATGTCAATATAATAAGTTATAGGGAAATAAAAACTATTTCTTCATATAACTGAAATTGTGCTAAAGATAAACATACCAAACACTGGTATGTTAAATCATTTTTAATGTGGTATATAGAGATAAATATCAAATGTACCAAAAACAGCCAACATAGGCCAGGGCTAACGTACATTTATCTGTGAGCGACACCAGACCTTTCTCTTGCCGTGTCTCGAGGTCGTTCGCCGTTGTTGATTAATCATTTTCTCGCATTGTCGTGTTAAAAATAACACAGCTTCAAGGTTATGCAGCCAATCAATTTAGTAAAAAAAAAAATGCTGGGAAAACAGTGGTGCAAACACTAGAAATCAAATCAAATCTCCCATGTGTTTGCAACCCTTCACCGCCGGGGCCCCTCGGCTTCACCTCGCCCACTCAGGCCGAGCTCTCCAGTGTTTGTGTCGCGACTTTTTGGTCTCTATAATTAAAAAAAAAAGGAAACCACTGACAGGAATTTGCATACCATACGTTGTGTGTGGGCCATATCAGATGCATTCATCGGAAAAAGAAGCGTTATCGCTGAATGAGTCCCTAATTCGTTTTATTTCAGCCGTCTGTGAGTTAAATCTGCCGTATTTTAAAGGCATCGGTTGGGAAAAAGCAAGTGCATTAGAAACTAAACCTCAAAGCGGTGACAGGAAGTGCTTTTTTTGGTGAATCTGCCAACAGGAAGAGCAACCGGTGGACACAAATAAGCCGCGGATTTCAAGGATTCACGACGTGGATTACTCTCCAGAGGGGACACGAAGGACGGCGGTCTGCCTGCTGTTTGGTGGCCGCGTTACGGTAGAATACATGCAGGATGCAAACAGAGATACAGGTGTGTTGCTATGGTTACCAACTAATCTCACATTATCGTCCTCTCTCTTTGCTGTTTTGCTCTGATTGCATAGGAGACCACTTCCTTGGCACTCCCAGATGGGAAGCGACTGGTTACGCTATCACACATCTGCTGGTGTTTCTGTTCCGCTGAGAACACACACACACACACACACACATACACACACAAACACACACAGCTGGAAATGAAATGCACAGAAATGAAAGGAAGCAGGCCAAAGTTTGTCTTTACCGTCGTTTCATGCAAATCCAGTTTCCAGGAGGATCTGCAATTTGAATTATTATGGACGAGAGATATTCTCTCGGTGAGCGGCTGGTGTTTGCACAGTTGTCATGGCGACAGTTAAGTTGCTCTCCTATGGAAAGTGTTAGAGAATGAACTTGTTATTGTCAAGGTCTTTACAGGACACAGGTGGTGGAGAACTCTACTGTAAATTTATTAACACTGCAGGAAATACGTCAAAGATTTCAGGAAAATGGGCTGAAAACCTACCAAAAAATAAATTTCTGAAACTTTTTCTTGACATGATTCATTCTGGGTCAAATCAGCTGATTATTGTCTTGATAAATCAATCAAGTCCTGGATGTAATTTGACACTCATGCAATAAATCTCTGTGAATTGTGTCTTTTATTTGGTAGATAAAGCAGCTCTCAGATCCGTTACTGTTTGCCTCGATGTTATCAAAGCCTGACAATTCCACACATTTAAGTGCAACAGACTGGAAATTGGTTAATTAAGCACACAGCTGTCATTCCTGCCATACAACAGGAAGCATCCTGTCACAATAAAGTGCATGCATGTGTTATCCAGGTGCCTTGTAGACTTAAAAACGGCTCTCCCGTGGCGTCACTGACTAAAACAAAGTATACGCTCTCATTTACATCCAGAACTCACTGCTTTAAACTGCCTGAGCGCTCCAAATGATAAATGAATCAGACGCTTTGTCAGTTTTCACAAAATTATACACTTTTTTTGGGGAGGGGATGAATTCTATGAATAAATTATCTAATTAAATGCAAATGAGGAAGGAAAGAGTTGGTAGCGGATCTGTTTATTAATACAAGCCGTTAAAACCAGGAGCCGGGAGTTCATGGTGAAATGAGCTCACCGCAGGGGGGCCGCGTCTCCCCAAAAAACTGGTTGTTGACCTCCATCCTGCAGGATGTGAGTATGTAACGAGTTCCCAGGAGGCACACGCACGCACGCACGCACACACACACACACACACACACACACACACACACACACACACACACAGGAGGATACATCTGTTTAACGCCAGGGTTTTATCTTCAGAGGTGGGATGGCGCCGGATGCTGCAGCTGCTTCTGGATGTTCATTAATTAGCAGCAGGGCTCGCCTTAAGACAAACCAGTTGCACCATGACCCGACTAGATTTATTTAAGGTGCATTCATTACTGTAATCTGTTCTGTATTCAACAAACAGGCAAACAAACAGGCAAACAAACACAGTGTCCTGTTCTCTTCACGTGTTCTACTTCCCAAGCGTTAACATGAATAAACAGCCAGCCAAAGTCCTTTTCAAGAGCCAGGAAGTGAGCCACCTTGCTCCTTTAATAATTTTCCAAACAGTTTACTGGCGGTGAAACATTGGAGTGAAACTATAAAATAAAATACAACAGATATATGTAAAACATTGTTACAAATGGAATAAACAATTCACAATTAACTTAATGGACACAGAACAGGTAAGTAGGTAGCTGTAAGGTTGTCTTCTAAACACATACAAATAAAGTTTCTAAATCACAAATAAACTTCACAAAATGTCCGTAAATATAAATACTTAAACATAAAGTAAAACATCTACACTTACAGCCACTGCTTTCCGGAGGATTGGTATGGAGGATTGCACTCGATTGTGACGTTGCAACACACACGACTGTCGTCACGCTCTTCGACTCCGCTCGCATCGCTGCTCTACTTCCTACTTCCTGTTTGTGTTTCCTGTTAGCGCTAACTTTCGGTCCTTCAAAATAAAAGCATCGGGATCTTTCTAAAAAGCAAATAAAACAATAATAAAACACATTAATACAATAGAACTGATCTGTTAACATTCTAAACACGTTTCAACAAACTCAGGGCAGAACACACGGGTTAACACACGAAGCTTATTGCTCCTTTAATACCCGAAGTATTCACATATTTTTACGCTAGTTGTTCAGTTTGGATTCAACAATTTCATTGACTTTAGATGCTGATCTAATCATTGTATTTATACGGCCTGATGCAAATGGATTATTACACTGATAACTCAGGCAATAACTCAATCAATCAATCAATCAATCAATCAATCAATCAATCAATCAATCAATCAATCAATCAATCAATCAATCAATCAATCAATCAACCAATCAATCAATCAAGTTTTATTTATGTAGCGCTTAATCATGGAAACAGACATTTCAAAACGCTTTAACAGACAGAAGCACCCAACTGAACCCTCCAGAGCATAAGTGACAGTGGCGGGGAAAAACTCCCTCGTTGAGGAAGAAACTCCGGGCAGGACCCAGACTCTTTTGGGTGGCCATCTGCCTTGATTGGCTGGGTGGAAAAGAAATAAACGGAAGATAAGGACAGGGTAAGAGAAAGAGAGACAGAGAGAGAGAGTGGCCAGAGATAGGCCAGGTAGAGTCAGTGTCTGAATGGTTATAGTTAGATGATTGGGGTTGTTGTCTTCAATACATGTTCCTCATCATGTAGTTGGTAAATTCAAGGCACAGTTACAGCTGCATGGACAGCACAGCTACCGCTTCCAACATAACGCACAAATTAAGTGTCTTTTTTCTGAGAAACTGGCTCAACAACAAAGAAAATAGGTCTGAAGGGGCAGCAACCTCCTGGATTCCACGCAGAACGTTAATGTGAAAGGATGTTACCAACCCGTCCACCAGGGATGAGTTGAACTGGAATCACGGGAATAAAAAAACAGTTTGAAGCCTATTTCTATAGCAACCCACTCATCTGATATTGCGCCTAGCGAGGGCAGATAGCGCCCGAGCCCAGGCTGCTTATTGATGCACGCGTACAGTCACGCTTGTTTGTGTGTGGCGGCTTTAAGATAATCTTCCTGTTGCGTTTTATCAAAGAATTCCCGCAAAAGTCCGACACGTATTCGAAGAGGTGCATCGGGCCGAGGAAAACCTTTTTCTTCAGGAAATGACATCCACCACTTGGTGCATCTCGCATGCACGCGTACGAGATGCTAACTTTATTAAAAGTTAATGCAAAATGTGCTTTTGTGTTCCGTAAGCTGACGTCAGCTGGTCATGTCAAAGCTGATGAAGACATCTTTGGCAGATGAAGGCTTCTCCAACCCCACATGGCTGATCTCTAATAGAATTGAACACCCGTCCCAACGCGATGCAAACCTGTGGCTGCATTCACGCAGACGCTGAAGGATGTCACTGCAGACGTCTCCATCTCCTGAGCACTCTGATATTACCATATGAAACACATCCAGCATGTAGCGTAACTTTCCTCCTCCTCCTCTTCCTCCCCGTCCTCCTCCTCCTCCTCCTCCTCCTCCTTCTCAGGGCTGTTTGTTCCATACGCATTTGCGGGTTCAAACAGAAATGTTAGATTAAACCCAAGGGACACAAACACCATCGCCACGGCAGCAAATTGGAAACTGAATGAAAGAAAAATCAATTATGCCGAAACCCCTTATTAACAATTAGCGGTGATGGTGGTGGTGAGGGCGGGGGGGTTCTCTAGCTTTTGTTGTGGATGATTGTTTGGAGCTTGGCGTCCCAGGCAGCTGGGGGTGTTTGTCTGATGATTGTCGGCGGCGCTGATTGCCGCCGCCCACGGGGAGATCTTTACACGCTTTCTACCAGAGACAAACTCCAAGAACAGGATCACAAAGTCAAGAGTCGTAAAACAACGAAAGGTGACGTTTAACGGTTCTAGCTACACGCGTGACAGGTAGTAAATATCAGTTAATCTCACCGCAAACGCATCTAAATGTGAATTCTGGTGAAGTCGCTCAACGACAATGAACATTAATATAAATCTGAGAGCGATTATTTAAACTTAAAGCCCGGCGGGATCGCATTTAAGCCTGAGCTGGTGTTAAATTGAACACTGAGGTAATTCACCATTTTAAGATTGAAACTAATAGACCTTAAATTAGGCATTAAACAGGCTAATGTATCAGCGCTTTAAGTAGCGCGCCATCCTCTAATTGTTTATATGAGCTCCATATCTGAATCCAAACCGTGATCAGGGGTCGGTTTATAACTCCGCCTGATTCAAACGAGCCCAGAAAATGATGGATGCAGACAGGTGGCGTTGTTTCCTTTAGTTTCCTCTTTTATAGGCGTTATGTTACCATTAGAAACTGTTTTCTTTTATTTCTCCCGCCTGACCTTTTCGGTCTCCGCTCCTTATCGGAGCTCCTCTCTCCTCCGATCGGCTCCAAAAGTCGGATCGCACGGATCAACGTCCCTCTTCCCGCTTCATAAAGTCAACTTTAGTCACAGGAGCGGCTTCAGAGTCAGGATCGCACTTCTGCTCACTTATCTTTGTAGAGGACACGTCTGAGGCGGCTGATCTGAGGGCTCCCGCGGGGCCCCTGGTGGTCCCAGCCGTGCGACCCCTTACATCCAATCACAGCTGGTGGGGGGCCGACGAGCAGCTGGCTTTGTCACATTAGCCATGACCGCGTGTGACCCTGAGGTGGTTTGGCAGGCTGCTCGCTCACCGACAGTCCCAGGATGCAACTGGGCACGGGGATCGGTTCGGGAAATGAGCCGGAGAGGGCGCCGTCGCCGCCACTGAAGATGATGGGACGCCGGTGGACTACAAGAGCAGCGGGGGAGGGGGGGGGACGCTGTGGTGAATCCGCCTCAGCTCAAGCTGGCCAGCGTCCAACTGAAACAGATGTTTGATGCTGATTCGGTGACTGGGATGCTCCGGGGAGGGTTATTTGTGGAATATATCATGGTCAAAAGTGATTTTAGCAACATGTAGAGGAAGGTAGTGGAAGTTCAGCGCATGTTGGACATTTGACGGTGGTAAAAAAAAAATCAAAATAGACCTTTTTGGATCCGGATTCCGATGTTTTCCGACCTTAAGGAACATTATGTTCCAAATGGAGGGAAAATGCTAACAAGCAGATCATTAAAATTAATTTTAAAGGCAGCCCATGCTAGTGCGCCATTCTGAAAAAGCCATAATGTCATATTATAATTCCCAAATGTCAACTTAAGACTTGTGGCCAGGCAAAAATAATCAGCTAGAAGGCAATTTAATCAAATTTTTATAAGTTATAAAAGCCGCTTCAGACCCTTTCCATCCAACAACTTTATACCCGGTTTAGCCGTCAATGATTTTTCCTGTCAATTGGCCCCGAGGCCAAAACAGTAGTTAATTATTCTAAAGTGTAATAAAATTTAATAGTTTACCGACAGAATGCTTGTTACTGTTAAAAATAGAGCGGTAGTCTGTCAGGTAGACCCACGCAAGATGAGCAGAGAACATGATTTAGCATGTCAGCTAACCTGGAATATTTATAGCGAAAGGAAGCGGCGCTTGAAAATGTTCTTGTGTGATGAAAGCGAAGATCAAATCCAAGTGAAAGCCCGAGGCGGGACTCCCTGCTGAGAGGAGAGAGGAAGCTGCGGAGGATCTGAAAGGATGGGAAGTGGACGGAGTCGGGATGAGGGTCCGCAAGACGCTGACGGAATCATGTCAAAGAACGAGCTTCATAAGGAAGCGGACAGAAACGGCGAACGACAGCTTCATCGCTCGTCCGTCTTTTCAGCCCAAAATGAAAAAAGGAAGCGATAATTGCAAAATAAACTGTTTTTGTCCCAGAGTTAATCAAGAAGCTATTAAAAGTTCAAACAGTAAAAATAAACGCTATGGCAAAACGGAAACTGGGATAATTACATACATATTTGAAATGCAGAATATTATGAATACTAGCATTTACCTGCATTAACCTTGAGCGTGACGCTAGGTGGATAATGTGCAATCAGTAAACGTACAAACGACGATTAACAAACGAGCGTTTAATTAACTGTCCCTGAACCCGAGTCGTGAGATTCAATACGACTGTTTCACAAAGCGATGGATCGCGTCCCGTCAACGCAAAAGATAATTACACAACCAGTCATCCCCTCCAATTAATCAGAATCATACTGAGATAAAACATTCAATTTATGCATTTAATCTGGTTTAAAATGAAGGTATTTCAAACCCCTTTAGCCGTGTATCCAGATTGCTAGCTTAGCTAAACAGCCAGACCACACAGATTACTAGCTTAGCTAAACAGCCGGAGTGTTCTGATTGCTAGTTTAGCTAAACAGCCAGCCCTTGCATATTGCTAGCTTAACTATAAAGCCGGAGCATTCAGATTGCTAACTTAGCTAAACAGCCGGCGCGTGCAGATTGCTAGCTTAGCCGAATAACCAGAGTGCGCAGATTGCTAGCTTAGCTAAATAGCAGGAGTGTGCAGATTGGTAGTTTAGCTAAACAGCCGGAGTGTGCAGATTGCTAGCTTAGCTAAATAGCCGGAGTGCGCAGATTGGTAGCTTAGCTGAACAGCTCAGATTGCTAGCTTAGCTAAACAGGTCAGATTGCTAGCTTAGCTAAACAACCAGAGTGTGCAGATTTCTAGCTTAGCTAAACAGTCGGTGAGTGCAGATTGCTAGTTTAGCTAAACAGCTAGACCGCACAGATTGCTAGCTTAGCTGAACAGCCAGACTGCACAGATTGCTAACTTAGCTGAACAGCCGGAGCGTGTGGATTCCTAGCTTAGCTAAACAGCCTTGTTCTATCCAATCAGCACTTCTACTCTACTTTTTATTCATAGGGGATCGTATGTCTGGGCTCTCATTTGATTGAACTTTTGTTGCTAATGCTAAACAGACTAGAAATTGATGTGCTAGGAAGAAGCGCTCTGATGCTAACTTCTCATACAACTCTCGACAGGAAGGTGAAAAGCCAGCGAGGACCGTGTCTTCGTTGCATCGCGCTGCTACGCTTTGAGACTTTTACCTGTGAAACCTGCAGGTGTTGGGTTGGCGTTGACATCGTTTTAACATCTCAAAGAATTTCTTTTCACTCCTGACACGGCGCGACAACGGGGGAACGGAGACGAAAACAGCGAGGATCTATCTGCTGGATAAGTAAACCAATAGTAAAGTGAAACCAAACCCTGCGTGACATTGATATATTATGCAGGAGCTAAATGTGGCCCGGTGCTTTTTATTAGCGAGTCTCGTCTCTATCCAGAGGGTACGACTACCTCCAGGTTCTAGCCCACCCCGCTCACATTGATGGGACGGAAGGGGGAAATTTACATCAACATGGACCCTCGACAAGCCAGTGGGGAGCGTCTTATTTCAGTCAAGAAGCAATGAAATAAATAAAAAAACAACAACCGTCTGCTCAGAGCAGAGGCCAGAAATACAATACATCCTGTAATAGACGGAGACCGCCTCAGATTAAAGAAGGGAAGATAAAATGGACTTTTATTGATTTTAAAAAGGGGATATCAGTTCTCTTATGTCCCTCATTGGTTGGAAGTACTTTATTAGAGCATTGTTTCTCCTTTGTCAGACAAATAAGTGGTGTTTAAAATGTCCAAGACTCACATCGTGAAGAAATATAGTCCTAGTTCCAACACGAAAATCAGATTAATTGTGGGAATTTCTGATTTTAAAGTTGGCAATTACAATCTCCAAGTGGCGCCAAAGACTTTCTGACTGGCATAAACGACGATCCGTACTTTAATCCGTCTTTCTCTCCTGATTGGAATTCATTCGGTTCTTTTGAGAACCTTTGAACAGAGCGGCGTCGGTTCAGACTAAACTCACAATCCTGGATTTCAGTCCCATCTGTGCACACTTCACACCCGTGGGTTGAACCACCCACCTCTTATCCCATCACCTGCTGTCAATCATCCAACTTTTCCGTTCCATAGGGGCACATGGAAGGGCGGGGAAGTGCAGAGACTTAAGGTGTTCTCAGACGCTCCTTTGTGGGTTTGACATCATGTTTGCGGACGATCTTTAAATGTTGAACGTAAGCAAATTCAAAATCAAGTGAGCCATAAAGGAGACTGGCACCATCGCTGCTGCATTAGCGGCGACGGGATGATTCATGCGCGTTTGGAGACGTACTCTCTCTATTTACGCAGCGCATCAACGGTCGTTGGCAAATAGCATCTGTCACCTTTTCAGAGGATGGACATCTCATTTTGAAGCGGGATCCATATAATATATTAAATCACAGAACGCCTGTGTGTGTGTGTGTGTGTCTTTCTGCCTAAGTGCGTTGCACGGTCTCTAAAATTAATGTAAGTTAATTTAGCGGTCTGTTGAGTAGTCCATTCTGTTTTGTATCACATCCCAAGGTGACAGCGAGATACTCTATAATACACTTTCATATTGTTTTAAAGAGAGAGCAGGAAGAGTGCAGGAGGACACAGAGATTGCTGTTTTGTTCCATCCTCTCCTCATATAGTGCTTTCTCACAGACAGCCTGCTATTACAGGCCCCCTAATCAGATTTGCAGAGCCAAGCCAAATGCAGGGTTCCTATCTCGACTACCTCAAAAGAATACACACACAAAAAATAATAAAATAAAAGCAAGACAAACAAACAAAAAAAAAAAGCTTGAGTCATCCGAATCTGTCTTTTTGGACGGGCGGCTGGAATAACAGTGATCGCTCCTGACAGCGGCGCATGAGTGGAGAGTGCACTCACATTTGGCACGGAGCTCAAATGTCATTTCACCTTCGACGGGCATTGAAAGGTGACAGGATCCATCCGTCTTCACGGACGGACAGGTCGGCTCCGTGTGTGTGTGCGTGTGTGTGTGTGTGTGTGTGTGCACCGAAATACGCATCAAACATGAAATGAACAGATATGTTGATGATACATAATGAATGTCACACGTGCGCTGAATAATTGGGTAATATTTGAGGGCGAATTGTTATGTTGACGGGGTGATGCGGGGGAATCGATGCCTGTGATGCGCTCGGCAAAGGTCAGGCGTGACCAGTAAAAATGACACAAGGCACGATTTGGGAATGTTAAAACGGGATGCCTCCTGTTCTCCAGCTCAAACTGGTCTGAGCAGAGGCTCCGCCCACCTTGAGGTCGGGTCTGGTTGAGGTTTCTGCCTGTTAAAGGCAGTTATTTCTTCAATACTGGGGATTTCAAGTGTCCATATAGATAAATTAAATTGAATTGAAACATTTAAATGTAGTTTTAATGCTTTCATAGTCTTTTTAATTATTTTTAATTCACTAATTTTCAGGCTTTGGTTAGTAAAAGTGGAAGAAATGAATCTAAACTGGCAATTTGTGGAACTGCTACAGAAAAAGAGGACATTTTTTTTTTGGGTCTTTATTTCTACATCAGGACGGACAGAAAATAGGTTTCAGGAGAAACGGGATAACAGCCTTCCTGGTTCTCATCAAAGTTTCCCCAGAACCTTCACAGGATGGAGTGGAAGCGCAGGGAGGAGAGAAGATTTCCAATTCCTTCATCTCTCTGAAAAAAGGACGCGTTTCCCTTTGAAGATCCCACAACACACGGCTGAGGAGGCCTGAAGCTCATCTGCAGGCAGAAGCTGACCGTATTCTCTCAGTAGCGGCTGTTCTGTTGTCTGCCGGCTTCACATCCTTAGAAAGTTTCCTTCTATTTATAAGAATTTTATTTGCTTGCTGTGTTGGTTTATTTCTAATGGAGTTTAATTAATTCCTGCACACTAGAATGGACTGATTTGTGAAATATGCGTTCCTGTGAAAGATACAACTTATTAACATTGTTTTGATGCCTTAAAATTAAAACCTTCGGCGTTTAAATCAATTTTTCTTGGCAGCAAACTGGAAATTGTGAATTATTTTCCCCCCCATAGTTCCAACTTTTGTTCCGGCCTTTCAGACAGTTTGATGCATATCCCCCCGTTTTAACCTCCATCCAAGTTTCTTTTCGCATCATTTCTTTTGTTGGTGATTGATACCCGAGACGGAGATAAGACGATGAGATAAGGCAGCGTGGAATCAATCATCATTTGCAGCCGGTCAGTGGAGTGGACACCGAAACCGCTCGCCTCCGTCCACCCGGCTTAGAGAAGGCCGATCACGGTAAATGATCCCCCAATTATCAGGCAGGGACATTAAACACTTGACCTTCAGGGAGACGATCATTCCTACACAGAGATCTCATATTCCTGGACAAATTAATGTATATTGATTATCGGAGAAGGGATTTAATTAAGACGAAGTAGACTTGCATTAAAAGCGACAAAGAGAACAGTAGCCTCTCGCTCCGGACAAATATTTGCACGTTCTTGTCGACCATCTGCTCCCCTGACAAGGTGTTGCCTCCGTGTGACGGTTAATTACGTTCTGTACACCGGCAGAGATGCATGAGAGGAATCGTTGTTCCCTCATTCAGATGAGATGAACCTGACCTTAAATGTAGTTAAACTGATTAAACCTGAGCTCAAAAAGCTAAGTGCTCTGTCTCTATTTACAAGTACAGCCATGATTAAACGTAATTGCCCTCTTTTGTTTCCTTGGAGTAGATAGATATAGACAGAATCGACCAGCCATCATCCTTTGAAATGGCTTTACGTATATACCAGCCTAAAAATAACCAATGATTTAAAAGATGCTAAAAAGGCTGATTAGAACCAATCTGTGAGTTCATAGCTGCAACTTTTCTATTAATGCAAATTGTGAATTTGTGATTAAAATACAGCAGATTTAAGGTCCGGAATCACTTTTTTTTTTTTTTTTTTTTTTTAAGCTTAAATTACGACTCCGTTTGTGGATGAATACATCTGTAGACGTGTAGACCTTCACGACCATGAGGTTTGGTTTTTAATATTCCCTCCAGGCCATCATGTTTCCTAATTTTTACAGAATTTGTACCTCAAAAAAGTGACTAAGCTGCAAGAGACAAAGCCAAAAGTAGGAACTGTGACAGGAAATTTCACCATTAGTCATCCCTGATGGATTTCTCCAACTCTGTATTACCTGTTGTGGAAGTTACAGCGTCATCGCGTGGCGAGTCATCAAATAAAAAAAATTACCCGTATCACGCTCTGACATCACGATGCGCCGCCGATGACGTGGCGGTCACCCATCACGGATCCCAACACGGATACATCCATCTCGCCGGATGCTTTTGCCTTTAATAGCCGCATGCATATTCATTAGCTGCGTTATCCACCAGAAGGTTATTATCCATAAATGCCACTCTGTAATTAATTAATCCTGTCTGCCGGTTCCTCTCCCTGCCTCATTAATGAGCCAAGTCGGGCTGATTGTATTCATACTGGTGTGTCCAAACATACAGCTCTATTTTGGATTCAGACGCCAGACTATTTCGCTTCATTAGCCGCAGGAATCGCTGGAGGTTGGTCTGACAGGCGCGATCTGCGTCCTGAATTTTCCCGCCGTCAGCGTCTTGCGGGATCCTGCAGGGATTTTTTTGGGGGAACGTGGAAAAAGCCGCGAAGGAACCGAGAGAGACGGCGTTGGATTGAGACTCATCCAAGATACCATAATGGCTGTAATTTGGTGCTATTTAGCAAATTGATTTTTGAAGCCATCCCATAGGCATGTCTATTACTGTTGGGTTGAGTTTTATTAAAAATTCCATATAAATTCACACAAAAGCAATGATGAGTAAATGTAGCACATTTGGCTAATAGACGAACACCACAGCTCACAAAGGACTGCTGCAGTCTGACATTTATGCACTCAATTATTGGGTGGATTTTACCCTCAGGCGCTGCTCACTTATGCACGGCGCTTCCTGAAATGCTAATAGTCTATATAGACTTTAGGAGTCACTGTAACGTGCGCTCTGCTGATAGGTGGCTGTAGCGTTTGCTTAGCGGGGCGGCTTGGCGCTAAAATGATCAAAATCGAAAGCTCGCAAACTCACACGACCATAAAATCCTTCCCCGTGACGGGACGATTGAAGACGTGAACCAAACTCCAGTTGCACTGTTTTTGCGTGATTTAAATCCTTCAATATTGAACGGTGTTAACGTTAAGCAACAGCGGTTTGATGGGAACCGTCGAGGTCGGAGGTCATGCTTTGGGATTGATGGGAAAGCACAGCTTCGGATGTGTGGAAATTGATAAAAGATAAAGAGCATGACTGCTAAAAAGTGAGGATAGATGTGTCCGTATTAGAGCTGAATAGAGTAAAAATCCTAATTATAATGCGGAAATATCCTTGGATTCATCCTGATAGGTGGTAACACAGCCAGTAGTTTAATTCCTTTCAGCAACAGCACTATAATAAATAACTGAAACTAAAATAAAAAAAACCAAACCAATGCCTTAAAGGGGGGCAGAGGCTCTAGTTTTAATTGATTTCCATTTTCCGAAAAGATAACTGAGGTTAACAATAATCTAATCTGGATAAAGAGTCATAAACACGTATCTCAGAGGTGCTGGGGATGTGTTGTGGATTATAATGGATTGTGATTAGACGTACGTACCTCGGGATTTTCCGCAGCAACATTTGGTTCGTCGGGTTGAAAGAGTCTCAGCTCCGCTATCGGCGTTGAATCAAGGCTGGATCAGGATCTGACTGGGGAGACGATTCTCATGTATTAATCATGTTGCTCTTGTCACAACAAATAAAAGCTGTTTTTCACTCAGTGGGAAATCACATTTTAAATATTCTTGGTGAAGTGGAGAAGCCACCATATTAAACCTAAAAAAAAAAGAAAAAAAAAGATGAATTAGCATTATCAGATTAGCTTTGTAGCTCATTTTGGTTTTGGAGCTGAGCAAATCTTTTATGTAAATTTCTTAAAAAGATTAATTTTACATTCAGAAATGAACAGAAAACATCAGTGACAACAAATCAGTAAATATAGTGAGTAAAACCAAAGGATGGAGTGAATTAATTCACCACATGTGCTCTAACCACCCCACTTCCCCAAAGACGATGTACTTCCTGTTACGACAGGAAGTCCCAGATGCTAGTTGTTTCCTTTCTCTTGTGTTTCCATTATTAAATGGATATGTATCATAGTAAATTAATGCTGTTAGCCCAGCACACTGACACAATCTGGGAGCAGATATACGGCTTTGTGTTCGTTTTAATTCAAACGCTCGGCTCTGTTGGAATAATTAAACGTAGCCTAGATAATAAGAAATATCACTACATTTCCAGCACAGCTGTTGATGGTAAAATGATGCACCGGGCATTACTAATTGATGATGACTAATTGTGTGAGATTATCAGAGGGTGAATTGTCACTTTAAACTCAGCCTGCGGCAGGCCGTTCCTCTACAATACACTCCTATTATTTATTCATCGTCTATTTATTTCCTTATAATAAATGCAAATGAAGGCTGCAGTCGCGTATTCAGACACTTCTGGTCTGGATATAGTCCAGAGCATTTGTCCAGCACCATTATATCCAGCATGTATGTACATTTCGCATTAAAAACAAGGAAGGAAAACATCTTTTCGTTGTCTTTTACATAGACAGTCTATACCCTCCAGCACTGATGGCATTTATTCCTAAATGTTAATGCAGGAAGTGGAGTCCTGAAAAATCTCATCTTGACTTCTGGAATGAGGCTATTTTTTATTTCCACGTCCTCTGTCTTTATCTGAAATGATGGCCGGATCCCATTTTCCTTTGATCGTCCAACTGTTGTTAGCTCATTCTCCTTGAAGTATCTCAAATAATTCCAATGTTATTGCCTTTTTAATTGTTACTTTGATCATTAGCATGAAGAAACATCAGTGTGAAGTGCATAAGCTCCCATTCTGTCTGGTTTTATTCTTCTATAAATGGAGTCTCAGCTGGAGATTTGAGGCTGGAAGATTTTTTTCTATGCTGACAATGTTTGAAGGCCATCAGACAACCTTGACCAAACAAAGTCCTTTTCATCCCCCCAATTTTTTTTATTACCCTTCTTATCTGACTTTTTTTTCTCAAACTTGAACCTTTAAGAAATGTTTTCTAATTACAGTGGTACCTCTACTTACGAATGTCTCTACATACGCAATTTTCTACTTACGAAACGTCTCAACAGGAAAATATTGCCTCTAGTTACGAAAGAAATTTTGAGTTACGAAAGGTAAAAATACAGCATGGGCTGATACTCGCAGCTCCCACAGGTTCCTGAACGCAACATTGTCATAGCTGCTCTGCCATTGGCTATTACCTAGCATCCTGGCATCCCATTGGCTAAGAGGGACCTCTGTGTGGAGCTAGATAGGTGTCTATGCAGCGTCCTCGTCATTCGGCCCTCGACCCATGAGGTGTTCTGATAGTTTAACGTAAATATATTAACTTTTAGAGTATTCACTATGGACCCCAAGAAAGTGACGGAGAAAAGAGGAAAAGAAAAGAGTTTTTTTGTCCGTACAAACAAAGCAAGAGATAATAGAAAAGCATGAAAAAGGGATGCGTTTGGTTGATCTCTCCAAAGAATATGGCCGTAATGCATCTACAATCACCACGTTATTAAAACTAAAGGAAGTTTAAGGAGTTTAAGGCATGGCGTGGGTGGTTGGAGAAGTTCAGAAGGAGGACTGGAATTCACTCTGTTGTTCATGGTGAGGCAGGAGCGCATGAACCAAAGAGGGCAAAAAACAATGAGGACAGCAGTTAAAAGGTTAATGACCATCATTTATATTCTTTACTCTTTTCTTTGTTTTTTACATTACGCACAACTCTCATTTATTGTGTAATAATCTAATCGTAACATGTATTTGTTACATGTTTTGATGCATTTTTATACTTTATAAAACATTTATGTCTGAATTTTGGGGGGGCATTTGCATGGAAAACGCGTCTCTACTTACAAAATGTTCTACTTATGAAATTTCTTCCAGACCAATTAATTCCTAAGTAGAGGTACCACTGTATATACTCTTTCCAGAAATCTGATATTAAAAATTTAGATTGTGTTGATGGGATGTTTTGGGCATCAGTGCTGACTATGGATGAGCAGAATTATGGATGACATGTTCTCTAAAATCTCCCTCGTCTTCCCCGTTTTTGACTGACATTATTCACGTGTCATATGTGTAAAACGCTCCCAGAGCTGTCGCTGATTATTACTCAGCTGATGGTGCGATTTAACCACCAGTCATTGTTATTTGATTCCTCCATCCAAAGCGAGGAACTCAGAGTTCCGCATTACGTAAGGAGATGTCCTTTCATCTTCCACAAAAAGGTATTTCACAGCTCGGCACTAGAAGCCCCGACTCAATTACGTCTCCAGTAGGCCTGAGCTCATAATGAAAGAGCCTCGAATCAGAGCGCAGAGAGAGATAAAATGACCGGCATTTGCGACTTCCTCTGGAATCTCGTTGTAATGTATTCGCCGAATATCAGACGGAGTCTCTCGCTTCGGGTACCTTATGTCTTTCCCTTTTGAGGCTCTGCTCTGCTTTGAAAGAGTTCGCCTACGACATGAAGTAATTTAGAGCTCGATCCCCTTGGAAAATCCTTCCGGTGTGTCCTTGAACGCTGAACCTTCCGACGCAAACAGCCGTAAAAGCTCTCATTTGTCATTTGGATTGCGTCTCGGTTCCCTCCAGAGCTCGCTTGGCGAGAGAAAAGAACGAGGCAGTGTGAGGACTGTTTTATCGCTTGATGTTTAGCTGCTTTTAATAAGAAACCTAGAGGTGGTGCAGCTTCAATTTACTCCTTGGAGATGTGTGCTTCCACTTCCCCTCCCTGATGTTAGAGTGCAATGTTTTCAGAGCCAATTTCAGAGTCTTCGGCGGTGACAAGGCCTCATCTGGAATTTTTTTTACATGTTCTTGAAGATGTTAAGGATTCCATGCCCGGCAGCTTCTCTTTGCACCAGCTAATAGGGCTGCATTGAGCGAATCCAGGAGTCGTACTTTGGCGTATTCAGACGAACGAGGACACGTTTCTGTGATGGCTTTCGCAGAAACGTGGAACGAAAATTCTGGAATCTCCTCAACTCTTCCTGCTCTTCTCAATGGAGTCGGCGCCACGGCATTTTAAATATTAGCATCCATCCTTCATTTCGCAGCTTTACCTGTGCCATGCGTGGGGCAGCTGGCCAGGTTTTTAATATAGGAGCTGTCAAATCAATAGTCGTATACAAGTAATAAAGTGCAATATTTATAATTAAATGCCATTTTATTGCGCCGTACCACCTTTTTAGTGGCGGATAATAGTGTGTACGGTTTGCACCCGGCTGCAGAACTCTTTAAATCTCTCTTTTCTAAACACTTATAAAAGTAGAATCCCTCCGTTACTCAGGTAGCGTCCTCTTTAAAGAGACAAGTGGTTTCCTTGGAATACATCCAGGAAACACTCCGTCCTCTATTGTCCTATTATGATGAGCAAATTTTCACATTGTACTGTAGTGTTTATTATCATAATGTCTGCAGAAATCAATAATAATAATTTAAAAAAAAAGCAAAACTCAACCTTGGACATATTTTGGCAAAATAATATTATTCTACATTAGAGGATGGAGTTTATTTTGTCCAAACTTTTGAGCAGCTTATTATCCAGTATGATGATATTTTACCCTTGAAGAATAATTAAAATGTCTATTAATTAGGTGGAATTATTATCTTCTTGCCGATGGCGTTTGGAGCCCCCTCCGGAGTTCTTCAAACTATTTTAGGCTTCATTAAAAGTAGTATAATTATGTGATTTTTTTTTTTTTTAAACAAAGAATTTCAGGTAAGTTCCAAACTGATGTACAGGAAAACCTCGGTTTACGACCACAATTCGTTCCTGAAGGCTGTTCCAATAGCGATTTGTTCGAATTTCAAATACATTTTTGCCATTACAAATAATGTAAATGGTCTTAATCCGTTCCAAGACGCTAGAAAACTACCTTTTTTCAACATAATATCCATCCATTTTCTGCCGCTGTATCCGCGTACTGTATGTTATTTCATAATGTCATTTATATATCAAATATTATAGTAAGGAAACATTTCAAAGAAATATAAAAGAAAGAAGCAAACACGAAAAACATGGACATAATCGGGTTAGCCTAAGGTACGAGTAAGGGTTAGGGTTAGGGTTAGTGGTTACATGGGGAAGTGGTTACATGTAAATTCAATACTCTTGTTCTATTGAGTGCGACATGCGTAACGTGCCTGTGTTGAACTGAGTGTTCAGGTGAGCGTAGCGTGAACGTTGGAGAAGGAGAGGAGGAGGAGGATGGATGTTACTGCGTTTGTTTCGCGTTTGACTTCCAAATTTTGTTCGACTTCTAAGACAAAAAAAGTCCGAATTTTTTGGTCGAATTCCGATTTGTTCGATGTCCAAAGCGTTCGAAAACCAAGGTTTGCTTGTGTTAACGTGAATATTTGTGCAGGTAGGTGAGATTACCTTTAGCTTGTTTAGCTTATGTTTGGGTATGTAAGTGTAATTTCGTCGAACTTCAGGGAGACTAAAATCCAGCGCATTACAGGAGCTGCCCAAAATCTCACCGCTGGATTTTGCGTCTTGGCACAGATTTGGAAATCAGCTGGTGCGTTGTCACCGTGGAATTCTGAACGGAGGCGTCTGAGACGGCGTTCCAGTGCATTGGTGGTGAGAGAAAACTTCAACAATGGTGGTTTGTGGTTGGTGTTTCCCAAAACTTCTCTGGTAGTTGGGATTAAGGTGCTGTCGCTGTTCGGTATCGTGGGAGTCTCTGCAAACGGAGAGATTAGTGCAGAAATATTACCTGAAGGCTTACTCTGCTATCTTTTCACATGGTGTGTGGCTTCCCAGCGGCCGAATAAAGAAGCGTTTTGGTCGTGTGTGATTTTTTTTTACGTGCAGCCCGACGCTTCTGCCGTTTGGCTACGAGGGAAATAATCACCTGTCGCAGGCTCTTGGGCGACCACGTGGCCAACAAATGGAGGGTTTCCTCTCTGGCCGCCCCTTAGTCCCCAGAGTGGCCGGTATGGCTCGTCTTGGCGTCTTTCCATCCAAATAAGAATCTGTGTTTGGTTTGCAGACGTTCCTTTGAGACCTGGTGGGAGATGAAGTTGAAGTTTGTTCCCCTTGTTAGCAGCCAGAATCCAACAGGCAAGCCGCGCCGCTTCCCTCGACGTTTGAGGCGCGTTATCTGCCGACTTCAAATGAGCGCTGGAGAGTGGGGGGGCAGCTTTGTTAGGGAACACTGTGGCTCCTCCATTCAGAATTGTCTTAATTCCTCCTTTGAGCACAGCTCCTCCGTCTCCCCGGTCTTTTATCATTAAGGCGCCGCCGCCGTTTCAAGAAAGGGAGGCCAGATTTAGATGGAGCACAGTTACCGTTTTACCAGGAGTAATGGAGGTTTAGGGATGACCTTGATGAAAATAGCGCCCCGTCCTCTGGATAAATGAGCTGACTTCAACGGAGGAAAAAAATTAAAGGCTATTAATGTTGT